>VDFB02017195.1:0-27478 GCA_007258455.2 Sequoia sempervirens
TTTTTGGTCACTCTTTTGTCTTTCTGTGCAATCCGCATGTTTTGATCTTAATATTCTGCTGAGCCTAACAGTCAGGCCTCTTCCACACATTGGGCTTCTGGAATCTGAATGCATTTTTAAGGTTTTGAATGATTACAAGATTTATAGTCACTAAGAAATGCAGATCCCTCACAGGCTAAGTATGGATTCTCTGGAGTGTTTTGCGTCAGAGATTAATGGCACCATAGCTAAATAGATGATATTTTACAATCGGGTCATATCGATGCATTGAATCTTGTCGGGACAAGTTCTTTCTGTTGAGACTTATTTCCTTTTCGGGACAAATGGTTAGATTGTAATTTTTTTTAGTTAATGCATTAATGTTCCAAGTTGTGGATCTAAGCAGGGGTTTAAGATGTATTAACATAGGCTATTGGTTGCAATCTTAGGTGCACAGACTTGACAAGGAGTGTAGTGGAATTTTGGTGATGGGGCGGACGCGTGAAAGTGCAACACTTCTTCATACTTTGTTTCGTGAAAAGACTGCCACAACATCCTTGTCTGATGTATGTTCATGCATTTAAAATTGTGTCTTTTTTATTGTTTTTGACTAAGTTCATTTTTAGGAAATTTGTTTTTGGGGTTTCATGTGTATTTCTTGCATTTCAATTTCTATGAAGCAGATCTTTCCGGTCCTCTAGTTCAATTGATTGATTGATAATGCTATATAGAATCTTGATTACTCTGGAAGAAACATAAAGCGAAGATACTGGGCATTAGTTATTGGCATCCCAAAGCAAAAGCAAGGTCGAATAGTAGCTCCCCTTAAAAAGGTATACTTCTTTCTGTGTGCAATGCATTTATTGTAGATATTAATGTAGCCTTTTTCTATTCTACAAGTATATTAGTTCTACTGCTAACATGTGTTCTCCATTTGAGTACTGGGATGGGGCTTACAACTTGGAGCTAGGAGGTCAATTTTTTGTTGGATGTATTTCTATACAGATATAGTTTGCGTTGTAATGTGGGATGCAGTTATCTCATAATCTTGTATATGTATATGCACACTTTGCATCCTCGTCTATATTGCTATTATAGACAAGTTGTTTATCCTTTTTAACCTTAAATGTAATATTTTATAGAAAGGTTTGTTAAGTCTGTTTTGAAAATTTCAATAATATAACTCACATACAAAAGATAGTTATTTGTTTAGTTTACCATTTGCAATGCTAAAAAATGTTAATAAATCAAATAGAATGGTGACAATATCTAATAGTTTACATACTCTGGAAGCATCATAGGTAGGTGTTCAGTGTTTTGAAAACAAGGGTGATCTTCAAATTGGTTATGACTGATTATTTTGCTCGCTTCCTCTCACACAGTAAATTTCTAGTGGGTTGTGGCAAATGTGTAGCCATGTGAGGAACCCGTGTACAAAATGTGTCCCTCAAGGAATTAGGAAGGATAAAACCTTATATGAGGGAAACTCCACCCATGATATGTCGTGTACAACAAGTCTTGAATGAAGAAACATACTTTGCGATGAAGCCATATGATGTGAAGCTCTAGAATCAAGGAGCCATATTTGGGTTAGAATCTACAACAGTGACAATTGTTTGGCCCTTCTGTCTCTTTGATTGTGAATGAGAAGAAGATGATGAACCTCTTGACATAGTTGAAGGTAATTTGATTTGGTTCTTCACTAGAAGATGCCTCAACTCATGATTTATCAATTTGTTTTGCATGAAATTGATGTACATCATGCCTTGGTTTCTTGCAGTATGCTCATTTGGGCCTCATCTTGATGATTCTATCATGTCTCCTTTTTTGATAAGTTCCTATGAGGTTTCATAAGACCATTTCGCATTTCCCATGGTCTTAGGGAAATAATGCTAGGGAAATGATTTTATAACTGTTATGTGAGTTATGCTTTTTATGTCATTATAAAGTGACCACTTAAAGTGTTTATTTGAAGTGGGGCCTTTGTAATAAAGTGACCACTTAAGTTTATTTAAAGTGGGGTCATTGTAATAAAGTATTTTCATAAAGCGGGTACCTAGAGTGGTGGTCTTTAAAACAAAAGTTTATTTAATCCTCCAAAGTGGTGTTGGAAGAGGCATTTTGAGAATTTGAAAAGACGTCTTTTTGGAGGGAAAAGTTGGGTGCTCAAGGGGCTATATAAGAAGGGCTTTTGGCCAAAGGATGTATGTTTGTTCATAATTTCATTCCATCAAATAGTTTGGACATTCTTTTTAGCTATCACGAGAGATTGGAGGATGGAAACCCCCTAATTTCCATCACTAAATTAGTGGACGAAAATCCTTGATTCTGATTTGGGCAATCTTATTTAGAGATTGCATTGGAGCTTCATTTGGCAAACAATTGAGGATTCATGGTGAAATCATTCTTTCATTGTTGAATTACATTGTGAATTGAATTGAAATTGTGAATATCATGGTTGCTAGTATAGGGCCAATTGGTGAAGGATTTGAGGGATGCTTGCATAGGACTGAATTGTGAATTTGCAGTAGAGCTGGGCGACTATTTCAGCCTCGTAATTGCAGATTTTTGGTGGCTATGACAACACCTTATTTGTAAGTTTCTGTGGCTGGTTTGGGGCCATATTTCAGACTTTGGCAGCTATCTCAATGCCATTCCTTGTCTTTTTGGGTAGTCTATTGAGCCCATACATAAATACTTGATTTGTGGTTTCCTGTGTTAATTGGTTTAGATCTGCAATCTCCAAATTGTCTATAATTCTTTGAACTGGAAATAAATAATAGACTGAGTGGGCTGCTGTGTTGACAGTTCATATTTGTTTCACAAGGTTTGTATTTAATTGTTGCAAATACATCTGAATTTTGGAAATTCAATAATCTTGATTTGCAACAATTCAATTATAAATGTTGAATTTTTTTGAAATGAGTGTTTTTAATTGCTTAATTTTCCACTTGGGGATATTATGAGGGAGAGGTTTAAGAATCTGATTGTGCTCTATCTCTTTGTGGCTTTTTTCTTTTTCTTCTTTTGTTTCTTTTTAGGATTCCTTGACTCTTTTTGTCCCTTAGGCTTGCTAGTTATTAATGGCTATGATTTAGAAGACTTGATGAGGCCCATTTGAATTAGCTTCGCTTCTTCTTAATTTAAAAGTTTAGAAAACACATCAAAACCAGGCACAACATATGTAGCTCCCATGGAAAGTCAATGGATATGAAAGCCAGAAACAAATACAGAATACCCACGACCAAGCTTAGAAAACACATTCAAGATCAATTGTAAATCCTCTTTATCAATGCTACAATCCTTTAACTATGTTCTTAGTTGTTTAACCTTGGATATATAGTCCTGGATGTGGTCAAAATTGCTAGGATCCTGATTCATCATATCATTATCAATTTGATATCCCCTAATTTTGTCAATTTTACCATATGCTTTTTCAAGATTTTTTCATGCCTTGTTAGGTGTTTTATAATTTTCAATATGATATTGCAAATCTAAGGACATATGTGCAGATGTATCCAAGAGCTCTTTCACACGTCTTCCTTTTGCTCCTTTGCTTAAGCATTAGTAGGTTCAAGCTTAGTTCCATCTACATACTTAGTGAAATTAAAAGTCCTAATATAATTCCATGTTGATGTTTTCCATGTGGAATAGTTATATGGAGTTAGGAGAGGAACATTAGGTTTGTCCATTACAAGAACACACAATAGAAGAATTGAAAACAAACACAACCTCCCCCCCGCCCCGCTCCCCCCCCAAAAGCACTCAATCCCCCAAAAGCACTCAATCAAGAGATTGCCCTTGCAAATTATGATGATGGCACTTTATACTTAGTGTGATTACAATTGCCACTTGCCAAATTGGTGAATTCGTCTTGATCTCTATGTATTATGGAAGCCAATTTAGGCCACAATGCTGAAAGTACAATTTTGTGATAGATTGGGATTAAATAAAATTGCACAAATGAGAAGTACATGAATTTTTATGCACTTTCAAAAAAAATGTTACCCTATGAGCTCAAAAGGAGCCCCAAAAGTTGCCAAAATGAGAATTGCTTAACATCACCTATGAGAATTTGCAATTTGTAGAAAATCTAGACATTAAAATTAAAAAATGTCTACACCACTATGAAACTCTTGGAAAATTAGCTTAAATAATAAAATTGCTTGAAAAAGGGAGCTAGAATGATTGAGTATAGAGCCTTTGAAGAACAATTGTAAAAATCAAACTATCAACAAAGGGATTAGAAGATGGGATCGAAGGGTGTTGATGTTAGTTGATGGAATGATGATGTTAGCAAACAAAAAATACTCTAGCCACTAGAATATGCCAAATCCATTTTTAGTTTCTAGAAAATTGTTGTCAAAGTTGCAAAACTAGTGTAGTGACTTGGGAAATTGCTTAGAGGGTATAGAAGGCTGTTTTTGAGGGTGGAAAATAATTTGTTGATGCAAGAAGGGGAATATTCCCCAATATGTTGCATCGCCAATTATAAACACTATTGGGTTGTTTGGCTTTGTTGAGGGCTAGTGGCTGGTTAATATTACTGACAGTAGAGATTTTGGTGAGTATTAGGGCTTGCGCCATAAGGCACCCCTATGAAGGGTCTTTGGCTACCTTGTCGTACCTGTGACATGTATGACTTGTGAATTGTACCTTACAGTGTATGTTGTATCTTAAAATAACTATTATTAATTTCTACAAAAGCAAATTTATAGAACCTTAAAAATGTCGAAGATCTGTTAGTATAGTTATTGATGCTTGGAAATCCACCTAGATTTGTTGATGTAGATCCAATGCAAAAATAATATTTTATGGTACAATCCATACAACTAGGGAAGGAGAAAATTTCCTTGATGGCTCCTACCCAAGTTGTTCAATTTGGATGATTTGATAGTTGATCCTTAGGTTTTTAGGCTTTCCAAATGCAATGGTAGGGCCATTTTTGTCCCAGAATGATTTGAATGATGAGTGATTTTGTAATGTCCCCCTTTGGGATAATCTTGAATCTTGTTCTAGAATCACAAGCTTAATGTAGTTGGGCTGTAACTTATCAGTTGTTTCCCATTCTATTCTCTATTTCCTTCTTCCTCCCTATACATATCTCATTCTTTCTCTTTTTATATCTCCACATTCAAATGAGGAGATGTATCTTTTGAAAAGAGACATTCATTAGAAGAGACACAACCTTTTGAAATGATTGTTGCCTTTTGAAAACTAATTCCAAACCTTTCTAATTTCTATTTTTATTGTTCTCTACACAAAATTGATAGATCTCCTTTTTATATCTTCATTCCTTACTCTTCTATCTTCTTCTTAAAATCTGATGTGTATTTAATATATCTTTTTTCCTTTTTTCTTCTACTCCCCTCTTCTCTCCATCCCACAAACTTATTTTATATCCTTATATCTCCATGAAGAGAGGCATCTCTTTGAATAGAGATAACCCCACAAATGGACATGACCTTTAGTTAAACATTCCTTAATGATATCTCAAATTATATTCATTTTATTATTTTGTTTTGATGTGTATTATATTTTCCTATTTTATTTTTAATTTATTTGTAATATTATTTATATTTATTTATAGTATTATTTATATTTATTATTTAAATATATATATTTTAATATTTGTAATATTATATATAATATTTATAATTTTATCTCTTAATAATTATTTGATAATTATGATAGTATTTATATTAATAGATTTTATTGTGTATCGTTGATATATATTTATAATTACAATATTATCTTATGATGATTGTAATTATAAATATATTAAAATGATAATATTTTCTTTTATAATTTTAATATGTATTGTGTTATTCATTTTCACTTATTTGTATCTCAAAGTGTTCTAATTTCAGGGACATGACAGTCCTTGCCTCCCAACTTTGCTTTTCCTCAAGCAAAAACATCTTAGTTTCTTCTAGGATCTCTTCTAATCTATCACCAACGGTACCCAAATTAGTCACGTTTATATATATGAGTTAAATGAAAATGTTCTATAATGATTACTCTATTTGAATGCAAATATATAAATATATTAAATGTATACTTATCTTATATTTTCTTTTGTGATGGGGACATCACAGATTTGTAGATGCCCAACACAATACCCTTCAAACCCTTGTAGATCTAGCCTCTTGTTTTTGATTTTGGACGCAACAAAAGGCAAAAATATTAAATAACCTTTCTTGGATGCTCTAAACTTAGCAGTGAGTTCATATTTTCTCTAAGAATCTCCCAAAGCAACTTGCAATATAAATCCACAAAAGAAACTCCCTTGGAATCAAGTATTTCTATCAAGTTTTTTTGATTCTTTAGGTCATAATTCAATGCAAGTGAATATCATTCTTATCTTTTCAAAAAAATACAAGACCGAGAATCTAGGTCTCCAAATAGGCTAACAAGAAGTAGTCCTGCAAGCTCTAATACCATATAAGATTTGGCAATGGAGATAACCATTCAAGATCAAGGAGCTTCAATGAAGCACATAAGAGACCCAAAATGGTAGAATAATTTTGTTCTATCAAATGATGCAAACACACAATGTTATGATATTTGCTCAAGTGAGAGCTACAAGTGGGTATGTATAGGACGTACTACCAAGAGATGTGAATGTATAACTAAGGTAGGATAATAGGAGATGTAGTCACATGTGTGTACAACATCTCCACAAAACTAGGAAAGTACAAGTGACATGATGCAAATACAACCCACCTAAGCAAGGTTATCCTATCCTAGGTGCATAATATGCAATAAAATAACTAACGAAATGCAAGAAAATAAAGTAACGCATCAACAATTTTGGCTAATGATTTTTACACTCTCAAACATTGAGGATGAGTACATGAAGTTCTAGCAATTTTATAATGTATAGAACAATTAGTTGAAGAATACACTAAGCTCCATGACTAATTTGCATGCCTGCATAAGAACACCCCAAAGCAACACAAAGTGCTCAAATACATCAATGGGTTGTCACCTTATATTCACATGAAAATGGAGTACTTGACTTTAAACACATTGGGTCAAACATTCCACAACACATCCAAGATTGAACCAAGGTCAAACTCAAGAAAAATATTTTCTTGCACAAGAGCAAGATGGTGCAGAAATTCACTTCCAACCCAGCTATGTAGAAGCATAGTTCCCATGCATAGAAGAAACCTCATAAATCCTAGTTCTTTGTACAAAATGCTAAAGCATGAATGTCATTTGCGCCAAAGCAAGACAAATTCAAGAAGGTGATAAATGGTTTCCGCACCATCACACTAGTTCCCATAGTGATGTTGGGTGCCATGTGCAACAATCTTAGATTGCACAAGCCATGTTGGATCTTGCACAAGTCAAGGATACTGATCCATTTGCAACATGCTTTAGTGCTAGCATCATGGCTTTTGACATTTGGAGGAACATAGGCGTCTCTTCCACACAAAATGTTTGGTCAATGAGCAGCAACTCCATTTGATCGTCGATAACAAAGCCAAAGAACATCATTTTACAGGACATAGTCAAGCGGTTATAAAATATTTCTATCGATTTCTTGGGTGGGTTGGCAATGAGCAAACATGGGAATGATTATCTTTTTGTTGTTGTTGATAGATTTAGCAAAATGTTTGTTTTGACCCATGCAAGAAGACTATAATTGGAAAAAAGATGCTTGATTTGTTCTTTGCTAATGTTTGGGTACATTATGGGTTTCCTAGATTGATCATTAGAGATAGGGATACTTGGTTTGTTGGCAGGTTTGGTCCACTTTGTGGAAGAAAATGGACGCTAAACTCCAAAAGAGCACTGCCATCCTTCCCCAAATAGATGAGCAAACATAGGTTGTGAATAGGACACTAGTGCAACTCATGAGAGGGTATAGAGGGTGCAATGGTAGGGTTCCAAAGACATGAGACAAGTCTCCATATTTACAACATGCATATGATAGAGCAATGCATCCCTCTACTTGCTGGCCATCATTTAAAGTGTGTTTGGCCTGTTTGCCTACTAGTTGACTTGACATTGTTTTAAAGCAGCAAGCTCCTACTAGTTTACTTGATGTTGTTTTAGAGCAGCAGGCTCGTCAAGAAGGATTAGATATGTAGCTTGCTAAAGGAAGCAAATTCATTTTGAGGATTTGCTAAATCTAACTCTGTAAAGACCTAACTGAACTACAGTTACAAAGACAGGTAATTAACTACCAATTCAGCTGAAGGAAAACTACTTGAACAATTATGCATAACATTTCCGAATAAATAAATTCCAACCTTTAAAAAGAAAATTTAAGAATTCTTCTAACTAACTTTTGTAAACGGAAATACAACTGAAACATTACAGCTATCATATCATTTTCAGCTGAAAACAACGGTAAAAACTAACTAACTAATTGTACAATGAACTGGAAGATAACATCATAAATAACTAAATTTACTTTTTCATGCTAAATTAAAAATTCAGAATAAATAAGAGAGAGAATAGGGTTCAGAAAAATACAGTTGGAAAGCTGATAATCTGACATGACTTGTCTTCAAGGGGGAAAAGAAAACATCACCAAGGGCTTTGCCACCCAACCGAAGACCTACTGGTCTCCCGTGTTGCTCTACTGAGGAACCCGTCCCTTCTTGAGGGGCAAATAATGGAGAAACAAAATGTTACCATGCCATCCTAAGCCTGGTGTCATGCTCCCACTCCGCAGGTCGATCCTTCCTTTGTGGGTACCTCCCAACCAGAAGGACCAATCTGACTTGGGGGTGTATTTGGAAACATGAAGCTGACATATGCCAATTTGGCATTATACCTTGGCCAAGGATTTAATAATATCTGGCACTCCTGTGTCGTCAGCATTCACCCTTGCTTGGCCATTTAATTTAATGTCTTCATGTTAAGGATTTATTCTTTTCCTAATCCCTCCACACTAGGGTTTACATTCAGGTAAGAGTCATAAAATCTTAATATTGTCTTGTTTAGTTCAGATCATTTCTAGTTCATCCTTACTAGGATTCCCTTCCTGGTTTAACTTGGCTGACTTTTAATGATGATACTGATTCAAGCAACAGTTTAGAGATAGTTCTTAATGTTTTAAAAACAATTCGCTTACAATCTCATTTCAATCAGGGTACCAATTTCCAGATAGTTTCCAGGTGTTTATTCAAGATGGTGAAAGTCCCCAAGGTTTAACTAGGAATCCATCCAAAGTATGATCTAGTTTAATGCATTGTGGCCGATGAATATTACTCTTGTTTTTATTCTATTCAATCTCAGTTATTCATTGCACTGATAAAGACACATGAATATTTAGACTTGTGTTAGGTCCCAACCCAGGTCGTCATGCCCTGCTTTAACTTATTAGATTAATCTAAGCAAAGTACCCCTTCAAACGGAGTTATCGGTTAAAGAAAATGAGGTGATCTTAGACAGAACAAAGATCGGTTTAGACAAAATAATTCGATACCTTATCTTAAGAGAAATACTTTTCATATCTAGATTGACTTAACCGGATAACCAAATCAAGATTAAAACACAAAATCTCAATACAGACTTCATGATTTGCTGGCGCCAGGCCGCTAGCATGATTCAAGGATTTTAATATTAATCTTTTGAGGCGGAAAGAAAACAACACAATATACGTGCCTGGAGATGAGTGAGTCTTCCTAAACCGCCGGAAAAATATACTCTCCAAAGAGACTTTCAAAACCTTAGGAAATCTCACTGTGCAACCGATGAAGGATAGGAAATAACTCGAGCTCAGAGATTCAAATTGTAGACTCCTCTCCAAAATGATTAGAATGAAGAAGGAATACACCCTTGGGAAAATGAGGAACGACTCCAGCAAAAGGGAAAGAATTCGTAGTGACAAAATACTCTAGAAAAATAAAAATGAAAATGCTCGAAAAGTGCTGATGGAAGGTAAGATGTTTTTCCCCAGAAGATATGCAATAAGATTGCCCTTTTCCTAAAATGCATTTTCCTCAAGAAACTTCGACACTCCCACACTGTCTACATGGCTTCTCTCGTTACACCCGAGCTGCCAAGAATGGCGATGGGAGTTGCCGCTCGCGCCCAAGCAGACTTTATTTTAATTTTATTTTTAACTTAATTCCCTTAGTTCCATTTACAAGCCACATCTTCCATGCCTTTAGGTGGCAAACAATATAATAGTTTTCCATTCTTTAGCTATTAAGCTAATGCTTTACACAAGAAAATTAATTCGGTTCCCACTAATATTTTATTCAAATATTCACTTATTTGGCAAACTTTTATATTTAATTTTAATTTTTTTTTCTTTTTCCTTGGACAAAATATAACACCATATAATTGTCTTACACCGGCTCAGAATAGAATGATAAATTTGATTCTTTGTTATTCATGTCCTCTCCTTGGTGACATTCCCTTTTCAGGCATAAGGAAAAATACTTTGCATAACAAGGAATTCATTTGCGCTATAATACAATTTTAAAATAAAAACAAAATTCCATTCCAACTTCCCATTCACATGAAATTGGTTACAACTAACATAACGACCATAGTTTTCAATGGCATAATCAAGTTTGAATTAGAGGATGTAACAAACTCGAAGTGAAAGGACAACTAGGACTTAGTTGAGATATAAAGCTAGGCATGATCAACATCGTATGGAGCACATTCTCAAAATAAGAAACAAATGTGGTTGTCTCTAGGCAAGGAATACATAAAATAAGAGATAAGGTACAAGGACAAGCCAAGAACACCAAACCTCTAAGGTGTGGACCACTGGCAAGGATACTTCTAGTTTATACCTACTGTTAGCTATTGAAATTTTGCACCCTGTTGAATGTAAAATTCAACAATCCAGTGTAACATGGGAAGACCTCTAAAGTTGTGGGTTACTTGTAAGCAAAGGTCAACCTCTGGAGAAGGCTGGCTTCCTATGGTGTCACTATTCTACTGATTCTTTTTTGAAGGAAAAGGGAGAAAGAGTGCTAAAATGAATAAAACTGTAAAAGTGAAAAGAAGTGATACACCAAACTTAAAGGGAGACAATGAAATCCAACAGAAATTCAATTTACACAACTTGTTACTGTAATGTTCATGCAATTTTCTCTGAAAGATCAAATACTTTAACTTGCAGAAGGAAGAAAAACTTCACACTGAGCAAGTGATTATGTTTAACTGACACAATCATCAACCTGAATGAACATGCTAATTACAGAAAAGGGTATAAGGCATGAGACAAAACTAAAATGAAACTTAAAGCGCTTACAAGATAGTTTGATCAATCATAAAACATACGCCAACTGTAAGAACAAGATGGTAAGGAATCAAAACCAGAGAACGCTCAAGGTAAACTATATTCCATATCTCCATGAGTTACAAAAGGATGCAAGAACTATGCCAAAGGACTGTAAAATTCACTATATCCAAAGCTGCATCATCCAAAACTCTTTTTTAAAGAGGCAAAAATGCCATATATACAAAAAGTGTCGGCCCCTGCCCTAGGGCTTACAAAAAATATCAGCCTCCAGAAAGATCCGCCCTTAGATCTTTTGAATCGAGTTACTTCTACATTAAATGTGTATCCCCGCTGTCCATGTCGGTGAAGGATGGCTCCAGGAATGGCCTCAAGATCTTTTGGAATAATCGCATTAACCTCTGGCCTCCGTGTCCACCCTCGAACTTCTATCAGAGCTGCCTTGAATGTGGTTGTTCTGATAATCATAAATGTCAATCTACCGCTCGCCAGCAGACACCACAGCTGTCTTCGTGACTTGAGGTTTTTTCCTTTCTGCCTTTTTTCTGCTCAAGATCTTTCTGCAAGTTGACCGTCTTTGAGAAGCAGCATCCGACCTCCCCTGTTAGATCTCCACACCATTGCTTCACCGAGCTGCTCCATCGCTTTTGATCTCAGAGTAAGTCCATGTTGTTTATGTTCTGTTGATCTTCTTGGCACCGGTCAAGCTGCCAACAGTTTGCCTGTAGCTTCCTTCGATTGGTTGAACAAATGCCACGTGGGATCGCCAGATGGTCAAAGGTTATCCCTATAGACTCGCATGTCGGTGAGACACTAGCCGTGTCTCCTCGATGCCACAATGCTCCACAACAGTTATCGGCATAACTTACCACTGTCGGCGATACCTCATAGCGAGCTGCAAGAGTCATACCGATATCCCCTTTGTCATCGCCCAGACTATCGGCAAGATTCCCCTCAATCGGCAAGACATCTTGTCGAATGCAAACTCTTCGGCCAAGAGTCCTACCGCTGCCACATATCTATCGGCGAGACTTTATTCTCTCGGTAGGACGTTACAGCAAAGCCCCCACCTTTTGGCGAGACTCCGGCGAGTCGGGAAGACTTCTCTCCGAGCAACCCCTCTTTCGCTGAGACCATCACTTGTCGGCAAGACATCTCGCCAAACTCAAAATATTATACCGAAGGCACCATCCTTCGGTGGGACTTCCTCCATTCGGCCAGACATTACGGCGAACTCAAACCTTTCGCCGAGAACCTTCATCGGTCGGCAGGACCTCTCTTCGAGCGCAAACCTTCTCCCCGAGCTCAAACATTTCGGCAAGACTTCATTGGGTCGGCAAGACCTCTCTTTGAGTGCAAACCTTCTCCCCGAGCTCAAACATTTCGGCAAGACTTCATCGGGTCGGCAAGACCTCTCCCCGATGATACCCTTCTTTTGGCGAGACTTCGCTTGGTCGACGAGACGTTATGCCAAACTCCTTCTCCTCCCTGACGTCGGCCGTTTCGGCGAGACCACCGGTCATCGGCAAGACATTACGCCAAAGCCATTCTATTTCCTCGAAGGCATTCCGTTTCGGCGAGACCTCACCCAGTTGGCGAGACGTTATGCCGACGGCACAACCTTTCGCCAAGACCTCCATCTTTCGGAAAGACTTCTCCCCAAAGCAAATCATTCCCCCCGACGCCACCCTTGTGAACAACTGTCGGTGAGACATCCCAAGCGGAGAGAGATATAAAACTTCACAGCGACCGAGATGTCTTGGCGACCATGAGGATTTCAAACGGGTATAACATACTGTTAGTCGGCAAGACATTCAGCTGGTCTCAGCGACTTTCTTCTTTGAGGAGTTTTATGCCAGATCCGAATGAGGCATGCTTTCTAACAGATTTCCTTGAGAAATATCATCGGGTGTATGATTTAATCCTGCACAACAATGTCCCCATTTGGCCTTCATGAACACTTGAAACATAGATTGCCCGGCTTGATTGAGCCTGCAGGTTAAAATTAGGTAACACCTACCTCCATTCATGAGATTCCATTGAATGGTCAATTGTGAGTACCTTCAATTGTATGAGCCATCCATGTTGGATAATGAAGAAGAAGATCCAATGCTACCTTCATTGGAAGACTTGGTGTATGAGAAACAAGTGATTATTCCTCAGGATGTGGTGCTACAATGCAAACAAAGAAATACTAGAAGGGGGAGTCCACAAGTCTTGGCAAGTGGGGCACAAATGACAAATAATCTAACAAGCCTGATGGAACTCAAAGGTGAAGGTGGGGGCTTATTTCCTCACTTAATGTCCTAATAAGATTTTGTGGGGCCAAAAGCTTCTCTAGGAATGGAGGTATGATTCATAAAGGATCAAAAAGACATCTAGAGTGAGAATTGATAGTTTTTTTCAAAAGTTGATATGTGAAAGCATAGCAGCAAAAATCTTTTGGGGAAAAATCGGCAAACCAGAAGTACAAGATTTTTTGAAAACATAGGGAAAGATTCTTTTCGCGCAAAAATCAGCGCAATTTTATTCACGTTTTTTTCTAGGTTTTAAACGTGCTTTTTTGGCGATTTTGCAGTTTTAAATGAGAAAAAATCGGGGAAAAAATCCTCCAGCCTAAAGATTTTTTAAAAATTGTGATTAATTGGGATTTTTTGCAGATTTATGCTTCTATGTATGAAAGTACTCGCTGTCTTATGATAGTTGGAACTTTTGGTAGTAATTGGGTAGTGGTTTTGAAATCATAGTGGCAAATTTGCAACCACCAGAGTGAATTAGTCACCACTATGTTGAACCAAATTTGAAGCGGTGGTTCTAAACCATTGGGGTGGTTTTGGAATCTGCATGACAAATCTGACTAAAGAGAGGGTGGTTCCTATACATGCAGTAGAACAATAGGGAAAGTTAATAGTTGTGACTTTTGGTGCCCCAACTTCACATGGGGAGCTTCTAGTGCATGGGATGATTGTTTCCAAAAGCATAAAAGAGTGTTAGAAATCTTGTTGATGAGTTCTAAGAGGATGGAAAAGTATGTACTGTCGTAGGAGATCTCTATAACAAATTGTAATATATCAAATCTTGGACTCGAGATTGATATTTTCTTTAAAAACTTGCAATATTATCCAAAGAAATCTTTGATTGAAATTTGATAGCAATTTTCCCCATTTTTTGAATATTTTGGTCAACATTTCTTGATATTTTTTGATTTTTCCAAAATTTTCAAGATTTTATGATTTTATCCAAGATTTTTTTTTGCTCAAAAACCCATTGCCTAATGGGCGAAGGTGATGCTGTTGCAAATGTTTTGAGGTGAGCTCACTTGTTGGAAGTAGTGGCGAGGGTGAGGGTGGGGATGCTCCTAGTTGAAGAGTACTGCAATGCTTTGGCCTTGCCTCGCTTTTGGTCTTGTTTTTCTGTAAAACACAAATTATCTAAACTCAAAACAATTTGCCCCATTTCAGTCTTGAATTCGCTCACTTGAGTTTGTGAAATTCTAGCTGAATAAATGCATGCCAAGCAGCGACACTTTTCTTCCCTTAAGTAAACATCTTGGCAGAATACATGCATTGTCGGTTTGTTGTTTAATTTATTTCATTATTTAATAAACGATAAACAAACCTATATAAAGGTGTAGTGAATGTCCACATTTCCATAATATTTTATTTATCAAAATAAAAGATATAAAATACTAATATAGATGTCTTAAATACATCCATCTGAAACATGTCGAAAGATTTCAATTTTTATATTAATTATTAATTTATGTATTAGTTTTTATATAATTATAATTTTTCCTATTATAATAAATAATTATAATTAAGTTAATATTATTAATAACTGTTGTATAAATATAAATATTTAAATGTTTAAATTATATCTTTTGGATTATGGGATGTCTAAAATTTTAAAATAGAATATAATTTTAAAAATATTTATTAACATATTTAAATACTCTATAAATAATTTAATACTATAGTTGAGTACTAATAATTAATTTTACATGTAACTAACCATCAAATTTATGCTAAGGAGTTTTTGTGAAGACACTCACTTTATTACAATCTACCCCTTGCTGCCATTGTAATTACGCTTTTTAATGTAATGAAGAGATTTTCCATTCAAAGATATTAGTTATATACTTATTTCTCTCTTTAAAAAAGAAATCTGTATTTTTTGGGTTTGGGATATTATCCCAAGTTGAAAATATCTTTTTATTTTTTTGGTTTCCCAAAATATTCTTGAAAAAGATATTTGCTAGTATGGTATGTAAACATTCAATGCAATAGGGATAACTTAGATCTAGTTTATGAGGAAAACTTGATAGGGAGCATAGGGCAACATTGAATCTGTAATCACTCTTTGTACTTGTTTTCTAATTAATATGGATGCGATAGGCATATTATTGACATATACCACTTGATTTTTTCTCCATTGATGGATGTTTTCTAGGGTATAAAAAGCTGAATATGATCTTTTGTGTGATGCTTTAATTTCTCACGTGTATGCACATTCTAACTAGCTTTCAAGGGATTTTAGATAGTTCAAACTAGAACAAGAAGTAATTTTGGTAATTTGTAGTTTCCTAGCTAACTGTTTGATGATATTATGGATTGAGAAGAATGAACAATTTTTGCTGTAATTGGAAGACTTTTAGTGCATTCTACATTGCCTTAGGAGTCTTTGAGTCATGAAGATATAGTGTTGTAGCCCATTAGCCACTTACATGTTTAGTGTTGGTCTTGCATGATCTTCCCGTACATGATATGCAAAGAGTTTCTCTTTCTTTCTTTGGAGAACCATCAATTCACTATACATCTTGTGCCACAAAGTGACAGTCCATAGATACAGTTCATTCCTTATACTTGTGCCTAAGGATCACAAGTTTGGATAGATTGTCTTCTCTTTCATGTGAAGCATATCCTTTTTTCATAAGTATTTCAATTCCTTAAAGCTATATGCCATATGCCATAGTTTTGAGATTTGTTAGTGTAGTTATGCATTTATTACACCATGTGACAAGCTTACTTAGGTTTAGTTATTCTTGTCCTTTAGGGAGTGTTAGATGTCAACCTGTGCCTTAGAAGTTACACTTTCCTTTTTGGAGTGAGATGTTGTCTCATTCCTTGGGAGTAACACTTCTTGATGGATGAGTTGACACTCATCTCCTCATATTTACTATAAATGCAACTTAATTGCATTTATTGTTTACAAACTTTATGAATGAGATAGCTGAGTTTTGTTCATTGTATTTTGAGTTGATGCAGAGCATGGAGGGAGATCATTAACCAACCACAAATCAATCAGCTTTGGACAATCCTTTAACCTTGAAAATCCCAACTTGGGACTTTCTCACAGTTTCATCAACTTTGCTTGTAGCATTCCAAACAATGAAAATTTAACATAACTTTCAAAAGAAATTGAAAACCCATAAACCAATTACCACTCTAGATACCCTTTTCCAAGTTTCAAAACATATCAAAACTGCAGGGGTGGTTTCTTTGTAACAAACCCTTCAAATACTTGCTGCTACATTTGACACTAGGCTTAAAAAAACAGATTCACTATAATTTGGTCATAACATGCAAACCAGACCTCATTTCCAAAATTTGAAACCTGTTTTGAGTACCCATTTGGAATTTATTCAACATATGTGGAAATTAGGGGTGGTTGTTTTGCAACATAGGGCCTTAAAATTGACTTTCCTGCTGCTACAAGGCCTAATTAGGCTTGTTTCAAGAAGGGTTTATTGGTTTTCTATACTCCTAACCTCAAATCTCCTTTCAAACACCTTAAACACTTCATTTAGGCCCTGCACATGCTAATTCCATCAACTAGGATGGGTTCCAATCATCTTTTCTTCAAAACCCTACATCTATACCTCATTCTTGTTCAAAAACATGCTTTTACCAGCCTAGGACATCATTATACTTGCACAAAACCTTATCCCCGAATCCTGTAACTTGGAGAGCACAAAGAGCTTGTCCACACAGACCTATGCACCAAGTTCTGTGGATTTTCACCCGTGATATACTAAGAAACTTATCTTTTCCTATGCCACTGGTTAACCCAGCCCGGGTTTCAAGCGGTCAACAAAGAAAATGTAATATCTCTCTTGTTTCTTAGTGAAATGGAATGAAACAAAAAGCCACAGAAACTAGATTTAACCCTCTATCATCTATAGTAGGATTCAAACCTTCATTTGTCTGTACAAGCATGTGCCATTGAGAGGAACAGTAAGGAACACAATAATAATGCCGAAAATGAATTGTTTATTGCTCCCAAACCTCCTCCCAACCTTCAACAACCAAAAAACCTGTGGAACCAAGTCTTTTTAACCTTTCCCAACCAGTTCCAACAGTTACAAATCAACTTCTTTTAATTCCAATCGACTTTGACCCTTCATCTTCCTTTTGTTGCATTTTTGCATTTTTACAATATGACAATATTTGCAAGAATTGACAACTTTTACAATATTTGCAAAATGACTGAACAAACCACCTAACCACCTATTAATGGACTCAAACACACCTAAAATGGTCTCATAGACCTTATTACATGACCAAAACCCAAAACTCAACCCAAAATAACAAAATGGCCTCATGGAGGCATGAACTCAACTAGGTGCTCCTGCACCATGAGTCTGCTATTTCTTTGAGCAACAGTGTTGTAACTTGTAAGTAGCTTTAAGGTGTTTGTTCTTTGGTATAGATTTCATGGTGACCCATCCTTGATGGTTTGGGTGATATACTGTCATGTCCCCAAAATCGTAATACTAGGATAACAAAATACATATTATTAAACACTCACTATAATTATAATTATCAAAGATAATATTATAATTATAATCATTATATATAACGTATAAATATTAGAATAAAAATACTAGCAATTTAAATATTATAATCATCACGATATAATAAATATTAATATAAAGAATTAATATAAAACAATAAAATTGTGATATCCCACTGCAAATAATACCAAGATAATTATAGCGCTGGTCCTAGAAAGAATGTAATGTCCCCTTCTCATAAGTGATTAGCTTAGTTGCTCATCAGCCCATTCTGGAGGCCCGTAGGCTCGTTGAAGTAAATTTAGGGTTTCCTTGCTTGGAGGTTTTGAGGCATTTCTAGGTGTTTACTATTTATAGTAAATACTATTTTTGGCAGTGAGCAGTTGTCAGTTCTTCAGTTCTTCATTTTCAGTTGGAGTAGTTGCTTGGGTTTGGATTTTTGCTTCTCAAAGTCTTTTGGTGAAATTTTTGAAATAAAGGCATTAATGTTATATTTTTCAGTTGACCCCTTGGCCTAGTGAAATAACTTCAAGTTGTGTTTAAAAGGTGGACTTGAGGGGGGTTGACTTCATTAAGGAGAAAAAAGAATATTTAATAAAGTTTATTGTTGCCTTGAAGTGGGACGCCACCCTTGAGGAGATTTTGATAATTTTTGTCAATTGAAATTTGTAAATGGCTTTTGGCGTTCCTGGTTGGGAATTTGAAGAATTTTCTCCTTTTCTATAAAAATGAAGTTTGCTCTAGCTTTTGGCATCCATGAACTTATGCTAATGTTATGCTGTCGAAATGACAACTTGGTTTTTACTTTGAGGGATGCTTACCTCCTAGTTTCAATCCAATTTTGTGTTTGAAAGATAACACCTAATTGGTTTTATTGCTGCTTCTCATTCAGACTAGCAGATGAAGCTCAATTGTTGAAGAATTTGGAGTTTTTGTCAATTTTGAGTTGCTGGTTCATCTATAGCTGAAAGTGGTTTTTGTTCACAGCTCTTTGATCAGATTGATTTTGGTTTTGGGCAATTTTGCTAAATGTTTGCTGACCTTGGGCGACCCTTTCTGCAAATTATGAGATTTTATTATTAAGAATCTGATTTTTAGGAGCAAATCGCCCTTCCCAGCTGGGCCGTACCATTCAAGGAGCTTTGGAATTTGTGCCAAATTTGTTAGTTGATTTTTGATGCTGTTTCTTGGTTGCAAAAGTGGCGCCATCCTTCTAGAGAGCTGTTGCATTTCGTTTCATTCAATTCAGAGGTAAAATGAAAGAGTTATGAACATTACATTGATTCACAGTTTGCTGGTTGTTCATTTTCAGTTTGCTGGTTATTATTATCAAACTTCTAGAAGTTCAGATTTTGATTCATGTTTCAGCATTTTGAGAGATAATTAATTGTGTGGGATCATCCAGTTCTTTTGTGCTTTGAAGCTATTGTAATTCTCATGTAATTTTGCAGCTCTTTCTCATATTGTAAGACTGTAAACAGTAGTACTGTTCCAGTCCTTTATTGCTGCAATTATTTCATTTAAATTTCACATCAAGCACCCCTGGATGGTTTACCGCCAATGTGGAGAATGAATGTTTAATCTTTCCTTGTACTCACTGTCAAGTGGTGAATCCCCACTCTTGAGTGGATGCCCGCCACAGCGGATGAATTAGTTAGTTTGTAAAACTTTCATGGCTGGTTATCCGCCTAAGTTCATTTCAGTTTGTAATAAGTACTCCGCCATATGTTAGCACCTCGCCTTCAAAAGGATCTTGTGTGCACATTCTTGGCGTTGAGTTTTATCATTTACTTTCAGTTGTATTCAGTTTCAGTTATTGAGTTATTTAGATCCTAGGGATCCTCTGACCATATGCCCGCCCCTCCTTCAGTGGTCTTAGGGCGCATTCTTGGTTAGAGTTACTATTCCGCATCGTTTCCGTTTTGGAGCTAACCTTAACGGGTGCGTGTTGCATTGTAATTGATATTAAAAAATAAAGAAAATAATTGAGAGGGTATGTTTTAGTGGTATCAGAGCAGAAGACCCTGCCATCCTGTGATTTTCAGTAGTCAGTTGTTTGATGAGTGAAAGAGAAACCAGACCATTCACCAGAAGTCAGGCCAAAACTTAGCATCAGTTTCCACCCGTTTCAGAGGCAGAAACATTTTCAGAGGCTCTAAGAGATCTTGGTAAAACAGTTGAAGGTACTGGGAAGATAGTTGAAGGAGCTGGTAAAACAAGTGAAAATATGTCAGAAAGTCTTAGGCAAGCTTATGAAGAAAAGGAGGCAAGAATGGAAAAAAGGTTTGACGGGATGATTGACATGATGTCCCGATTTTTGTCAAAGTTGGATTAGCAAGCAACACATAATATCATTCAGCCCCAAAATAATCAAATTGGTGAAAACAGTGGAACTAATGGAGATAACAGCAACAACAGTCCTGAGGTAAATAGAAGTGATAGGATTGTGGGTCAACACATTGCAACTACTAGTGGATCCTCCGCTAGACCTCTCTTTCCTTCCTTCACCCCAAGGGAGGAGTAACCACAAGGGGAAGCTATTATTCCTTTTGCAAATGATGCTTGACAAGCATTTATGGAATATGCTTGTCTACCCCTTGATATGAGAGATGCTTGGACCTTTGATCAATTCATGAATCAAAGGAGTAGGAGAAATGGTGGAAGAAATGAGCATCGTCCTCCTATGATGCCTAGAAATGATTTTCAACAAGCTTTGGGAAAGATAACTTTGGACCATTTTGATGGTAGTAATAAGTATACAGCCAGGGCATGGGTGCAGAAATTGGATAACTATCTTTCACTTAGACCAATGCTGGAAGAAGATGCAATTAAATTTGCCACATTGCACTTGGACGGAGTGGCCCACGAATGGTGGACTCACGGTTTGGTCACTCTTGGCCATAACCTCATCTGCACCTATGAAGAATTTACCAACAAGCTGATTGAAAGATTTGATACCAAGGATCCTGAGTTGAGATTCTGGGAATTGGCGCAGCTAAAGCAACAAGGATCTTTAGAAACTTATGTGGCTGATTTTCAGAGATTATCAGTAATGGTGCCTAACATTACTGAGAGAAGACTTGTGGTTCTATTTTCTGAAGGATTAATGGAGCCTTTGAAGGGATGGGTCAAAGCCTTTGATCCACCAACTTTAGATGAAGCCATCAAAAATGCTAGGAGCATGGAGTTGGCAGCTCCAAGGCTAAAGTTTCATTCAAAAACTTTTAGTCATAAGAAGGATAAAAAAAATTCTTCAAATCAGCCAAAGAAGTTTCCGCCAAAGATGTCAGAAGAGCTCCGAGAGCAGCTTAGAAAAGATGGTTTATGCTATATTTGTCGTGAGCCTTGGGTTAAGGGTCACCGTTGCTATGGAAGAGGCAAAGCACACTAAATGGAGGGCTATTTTGATTATGGATCAGAATCTGATTCGTCTGATCAACAATACGAATCAGCAAGTAGTGATGGTGAAGAAGCTCCAGAAGAGAAGCCTAATGAGGTTGGAGATGGTAGTGCTTTAACACAACTATCAAGTTTTCGAAAAAATGAATCCTTTCGGGTTCGTGGAGTGGTTGGTTCTCAAAGGATTGTTGCTCTAACTGATACTGGAGCAACTCACAACTTCATTGACGAAGGATTGGTAACAAAGAGAGGCTTGAAGACTGAAGAGTTTGAAGGCTTCAAAGTGATGGTAGCTGATGGTTTCACCATGTCATGCACAAAGAAGATTCCTAACCTTTCTATACAGTTAGGAAATTATGAAGTTAAAGATGATTTCTGTGTTGTTGGTATTGGTGATACCGATGCCGTGTTGGGAATACAATGGCTACGATCTTTTGGAGAGATCACATTGAATCTTCAAACAATGGAGCTGAAATTTCAAGCTGATGGGAAGAAGGTTGTTTTGAGAGGGATGTCAAATGGGAGCCCTCGAATTGTGTCCTTGAAGAGAATGGAAAGGCTGATCCGGAAAAATCAAGTTGATTGGGCAGCAGAATGTTTAATCCTACCAGCTGATCTAGTGGAAGAAAAAAGGCAATATCATCCTAATATTCAAGCCTTACTTTTAAAGAAGAGTAAAGTATTTGGTAGTCTACCTCTTGGGAGAACTCCTGAAAGAGGTTTTGAGCATGTGATTGAACTAGAAGAAGGAGCCAAGCCAGTCATCACCAGGCCATACCGTTACCCAAAGAAGCAGAAAGATGAAATCGAAAAAGCCATCAAGGAGCTTTTGGAGATGGGGTTCATTCGGCCAAGCAAAAGCCCTTTTGCTTCAGCAGTGGTGTTGGTTAAAAAGAAAGATGGAACAATGTGTATGTGTGTTGACTACCGCGCATTGAATCAGAAGACTATCAAGAATAGATATCCTATTCCTAGGATAGATGAGCTTATTGATGAGCTCCATGGGGCTATGTTTTTCTCGAAGATTGATCTTTGTTTGGGCTACCATCAAATCAGGATGAGGGAGGCGGATATAGAGAAGACAACTTTTAGATGCCATTTTGGGCATTTTGAATTTCTTGTCACGCCATTTGGTTTGACAAATGCCCCAGCTACATTCCAGTCTTTTATGAACAAGATTTTTAGACAACAGTTGAGGAAGTTTGTGCTCATCTTCTTCGATGATATTCTCATCTTCAGTAAGTCTTGGGAAGAGCACCTCAAGCACTTAGAAGAAGTGCTTAGCATATTGGAGGCAAAATGCTTGTTTGCCAAAGAATCAAAGTGTGAGTTCGGGATGACGGAGCTGTTGTATCTCGGCCACATCATTAGTGCTAAGGGTGTCAAAGTTAATCCTGAGAAGATTAAAGCCATCCTTGATTGGCCACCTCCAAAGAATATTTCTTATTTGAGAGGATTTTTGGGTTTGTGTGGATTCTACAGAAGATTTGTCAAGGGATATTCTCACATGGAAGCCCCCCTTACAGATCTCACAAAGAAAAGAGCCTTCTTATGGACTGATAAGGCACAAGGAGTATTTGACAAGTTCAAGCACATAATGAGCTCTTGTCTAGTGTTGGCCCTACCGGATTTCACAAAGCCCTCTGAGTTGCAATGCGATGCTTGAGGTGAGGGAGTTGGAGCTGTTCTCATGCAAGACAAGCACCCCATTGTCTTTGAGAGCAGAAAGTTGAGAGGAGCAGAAAAATATTACTCAATATATGACAAAGAAATGCTTGCCATTATGCATGCATTGTCTAAATTTCATCAATATTTGGTGGGTAGTAAATTTGTTGTTAAGACTGATCACAACAGTCTTAAACATTTTATGCGCGAAAAAGATTTGAATGAAAGGCAACAAAAGTGGGTAAGTAAGCTTCAAGCTTAAGACTTTGACATTGAGTATGTCAAAGGAAAGAACAATATAGTTGCAGATGCCCTATCAAGAAGACCTCATTTGCAGTCACTTTGTGAACTTTCAGCAGATTGGAAGGAGTTAATTGTTGTTGATTATGCAAAAAATCAGATTGCAACCAACATTGTAGAAGCTCATTTGGATGATGAAAGGTATAAGTTGGTTGATGGGTTGATTCTCTATAAGGGTAGGATCTTTTTAGTACCTGAATCTAAGCTTATAAAAAAGATTCTACAATCTTTTCATGATGTCCCTTTTGCTAGTCATCAAGGCATGTTCAAGACTTATAAGCAGATTAGAGAAAGGTTTGCTTGGCAAGGGATGAAGGAAGAAGTCATGAATTACATAAGAGAGTGTTCTATTTGTCAAAAGAATAAAAGTGAACATTCTTTTCCAGTTGGTTTGTTGCAGCCCTTCCCAATTCCAAATAAAAAATGGGAAAGCATTGTCATAGATTTCATCATAGGTTTACCTAAGGTGCAAGGACGTGATTGTATTTATGTTGTGGTAGATAGATTAACTAAATTTGCTCATTTCTATGCTATCACTACTTCATTTACAGCAGCTCAACTAGCTGAATTATTCTTCAGAGAGGTTTTCCGCTTGCATGGGTTGCCTAAAACCATTGTTAGTGATAGGGACAGTAAGTTCCTAAGTGCTTTTTGGCAGGAGATCTTCAGGTTTGTTGGCGTTTAAATTAGCACCTCTGGAGTGCTGATTGTAAACGTTCAGCTATTTCAAATGTTTTGCAACACTTCTTCGTTATTTAAAGAGGAGAAGTCCCTCTCTGCTGGGAGCAATGCGTAAGGAAGGGAAATGTTAACTAAAGTTCCTATCTTTTTATGCTTCAGCGGCAGGACACAAGGGTGCACAAACACAATGCGCCGTAGCTAAGCTTTTCTCTGGTTTCTGCAGATCTCAACTACGACTAACTAGCTTCTATCTATCCAATACCTTCAAGATGAACAGAGCATGAGGGTAAAGGAGCGGGAATGGGATGGTTGGATCACTTGAATTCACCGTCTCCAGAGGATATGACCGAGGCTCTGAACTCTCGGGTATACACCGGGATAAGGTTGGTACAAGCAAACACTCTACACGGTAAACTAGATCTGAGATCTGCCAAGGAGGAGGGACTCCTATCCGAGGTATGAGCTTAAGAAATAGTTTACTAGAAACAACAAAATCACGATGCCTTGGCCAACGAGCTTGCTAAGGAGGAGGGACTCCTATCCGAAGTATGGCTTGGAAGTCAATACATTATACAACATCAAACGATAACTGTCAATAACAAATATCCAAGGAGGAGGGACTCCTATCCGAGGAGGGAAATGAGACAACAAGCTATTAAACACAAGACGTAGACATAACTCAAATAAGATGATCAAAATGCAAGCGCCTTCTGATATTCCTCTTCAAAGCTTCATCAACGAACTACAAAAGTTGGGAGAGCAAAGGCACGAAATCATGCACAATTACAATCATCCAACGAACTCTCATCCAAGAGTGAACAAGTATTCGCTTTCAAAGCTTGTTGGCAACAATGGCGCAGCAATTTTGCATAGCAAGTAAAGGTTAAACAAATAATGAGCCCAAGGCTCTTATTTATAGAACTCAAAGGAGTGGGTAACCCCAAAATCTCCTTGAGTTAACAATGAGTTCTTGCCAATCAATTAGCAAGATTTATTCCTAAAAAGGGGGAACAAGCAGTTAACTGGAAAGCTACTTCAGTTAACTAAAAGTAAACAAAGAGTCAACTGGAAACTACTTTAGTTGACTGAAAGTAAACTAAAGGTGAACTTTAATGTAAGTATCCCTCCAAAATAGACATCCACATTTAGTGGAGATCTAAGATCCACAAATCATGGAAGGCAATTAGACATCCTTAATCAGTGGGATCTGACAATGCATGATTTAAGGAAAGTGGAGTTAATCTTGGAAAGAAGCATCAAGTTAACTCCAACTATATTTAATGTCATCTTGAGTTGACTTGGAAAGAAGCATCGAGTCAAACTCAAGTATCATAAATGCCATTTGGAGGGTAGGACGTCCTTCCTGGGAGTCTGACACCTCATCATCACTTCCGGTCAACAGCTCCTTGATCTGTGTTGACTTCTTCCGTTTTCGGATAGTCAATGTTTTGATGACACGCCATCTCCTCTCCTTGAGCAAGTTGTTGCTCTTGGTAACTTTTGGCGGCTCCGTGCTTGGAATGATCTCTTCGCAGCTGGCAAGTCAAGGTGCTTACTACCACGCGGGAGATGGTAATATTGGTCCTTTTGCTGCAAGATCAGTCTTTCTTACTTCTTCGTCCAAAGTAACTGCTGCAGGCCTCTACTGAGCGGGAGATGTATTCTTTTCAAAGATAAAGATCTGCAGACTGTTGGTGATGTCCATTTGCTCTCCAGCAATGTGTGTAAGATCTGGTTGGAGAGTTGCTGGTGCAAGGTCTAGTTGTTCAATTGGAGTCCAAGGACGCCAAATTGTCATTCTGCGAAGAAGAACTCGCCTGTTGACTGTAAACACGAACGTGTTCAGACAACTTCTGAAAAACCCCTAAAAATAGCGCCCTGCCGAGAAGTATTTTTCCGGAAAAAATCTGGCACATGGGTTTTGTTCGTGCTTCAATGCTGAACAAACCCAGTTCCTCAGAATTTGGATTCTGAAACTTTTTCGGAAAAACCCCCAAAAATAGGGGCAGCAAGTATGCTGATTTTCGGAAATTTGGCGAGATGGGTTCCTCTGGAAAATTATGCTGGATCTACCCAGTTGATCTGATCTGATGTAGCCTGCCACCTTTTTGAAATGTGCAAGAAAACCTAAGACAAGAAGAGAGGAAGTAGACAGAAGATGGATTGGAAGTTTTTTATCTGATTCTCTGAGAAAATCCGTCTCTGAATCCAACCTCAGATTAGCAATCTTCTTCTGCTTCAGATCTGCAAGAAATATCGAAGAACGGATGAAAACCTTGGCCAGATCTATAAATGGCGTCCTTGAGAGCTTGTGGCTGTTCTTGATCATCAACCTGCAACGAAATAATGAAGTAGGACGCCTTCACCTTGATTACATAGACTCAATCCTTAGATCCACAAGTTTGGGGACCTAACTCACGATCAAAAGTGATTTTGGCTTGATCTAAAGTTCAAAAAGGTGATTTCCACTGATCGTGGAGTGTTTTAGCCAAGTTTTGCTCAAAATATCTTGACTTTAGTCAACAACTTGACCTTTGACTTCTTCAAGGCGTCCCTTTTGATTTTTGCAAGTTTTTTTATTATTTTTTTTTTCCTGAACAGCCTCAGTTTGATCCTGAATCTAGCGTTGTCTGTTGATCCTGAGACGTCACGGACACATTCACTGCGGAGCTGGATCCAAACTGGAAAGAAGTGCCTGGGAGACTGTATGATAAAAAGCTGAGTTTAGGGCTCTAAAAGAATGGGCGCCTTTCCCAAGAAAAGGCGCTTTTGCTTATGCCTTAGTGATTTTTCAATCTTCGTTCTTCAGCTTTTTGAAATGACCTCTCGTGCCTTGATCTGGATTTCTCGTTGATCGGAGAGTCAGATGATTTCGCTTGATGTCTCATCAGGTACCCAGCTCTGCTTCGCCAAAAATGACTGTCTTCAGAAAACCTGGATTTCAGCTTAGGGTTCCTTTATCCAAGGGCGCCCCTCCTTGAAAAGGGCGCTTTTGCCTTTTAGCCTGATTATTTCCATCTGACAAGTTGCCTACTTTGATCTAGATTATCCGTTGACTGCTCTGTCAGGTGTTGATGCTTGCAGTTGCGTTTCCGAGATCTACTTGGGCTGAGAAAGATATCCTGGGAAGCCTTTTGTCATTTATCAGCATCTGGAGGTCAAGAAAGAAGGGCGCCTTTCTTTTGGAAAGCCTCTTTTTCCTTAGAACTTTGTCGTCAACTGTGGTTTCTTGATATTTCCTCAACTGCCTCTTTTTGCTTCGTCAGCAGCTGCTTGTGATCTATTCATCGGATGATCTGGATGTTTGTTTCACTGTTGAGCCAGCAATCAAACGTCGAGAATGACTGCTTTGGATGATCTTACTGACTGCATTTGACCCTCAAAGATCTTGGGCGAAAAAAAAAAAAAAAGGCTCTTTTCAGCATGTGAACTTGTTT
>VDFB02017196.1:0-31008 GCA_007258455.2 Sequoia sempervirens
CCCAAAAAGTTACCCAAAAATTAGGAACCCACCCATAAATAGAACTCCTCTTTAGTTTGGAGCCAAAACAACATTCAAATTTTGAGTTTAGGCAGTTTGGCGCCAAAAATTACAACTTGAAGTTCAAATTTCAAAAGAACATTTGCAATTGTATCTTCTATAAAGTGCGCCAACTTCCCGGGGCCATAACTTTTGATCCGGGGCTCTAATTTGCAAACCGTTTGAACCGTTGGAAAGGTATCAAAGTCAACAATGCATCTAAAATTTTCTATGCCAATTTTGGCAAGTTTTGGGGCCATTTCGGAAGCTCTAAGTGCCTCAAATCCAACTCAAAAGATTTTCATGTGCAAATTTGGGAAACTAAAACTGCAATATCTTTCAACCCAGGAATATAAAATAAAAACCATAAATTGGAAATTTCATTATGATAAAAAGGGTATCCAAAAATGTAAAAATATCTAAAAAATGATAAACTTGAAATTTAACTATTTTTGGGTGATGCAAGATTGCCCTTATACCACTGGATGCTCCTGCATCATGAATGATGGTGTTGTAGGTGCAAATCATGTCTCAACTAAGCCATTTGTTCTTAGTGCTCTAATTTCTCCCCGCAACAATAAATATAACAATGTCAATTCAGTCACAAATCAAGGAAACAACCCTCCTCCTCTGAGGAATAACGTGAATCAAAATTTTACTCCCAATCAAGGGAATTCCAGCAATCAAGGTTATCGTGGAAACAATAACAACAAAAATTCCTTAGGAAATACCTCAAACACGAATCCACAATGATCTTCATTCTTCTCTGACAGAAGAACTTTTACTCCACTGGGTCAATCTCTAGAATCTACCCTTAAAGAGTTGATGTCAAAGAACATTGTCACCCTACCGCCTCAATGAAATTATGAACCCAGTGTGAAGCCTCCATCATGGAATGATGCATACTATTGTGATTATCATCGATGCAAGGGCCATCACATGAATAATTGTCAAGCCTTGAAGAATGTAATCCAAGACTTGATAGAAAATGACACCATTAAGGTAGGACACCAACAATCGAATGAAGACCACCAAGTATTTCACAATCCTTTACCCAATTATCAAAAGGGTGAGTCTTCTGGAAAAAGTGTGAATCATATCAATGATGATCATATAATCAATCATATCTACACTGACGATGAGCGGGTCAATGTTATAAAAGTTAAGAAAAAGATGGAATATAGGGAGGTCAATGCAACAACAAGGGCAAAAGCTAAAGTTGTCTTAAAGGGTGCTTCTTCAAAATCCATTGTGCCTCTACCTCAACATTAGTATGACTTAGTCAATCAACTTCAAAAAAATCGTGCTCAGATTTCCATCTTAGAGCTCTTGAAGATTTCCCCAGCACACAAGGAAATTCTAGAAAAGGCCCTTATTGAAACAATTGTATCCATTGATCTGGATGTGGATCAATTTTAGGCCATGGTGGGACACTTGTCCTCACCCACATGCCTGCCATTCTCTGAAAAAGATGACATTTCCATAACTCATCCCCATACTTCATCATTATACTTAGAAGTCATGGTCCACAAGTTTCGTGTCAGACGGGTTCTAATAGATGGAGGTGTTGGTTTGAACATATGTACCATGAAGTTGGTTAAGGCTTTAGGATTTTTTGAGGAATCCATTGATCCTAGAAGAAATATTACTATTAAATCCTATGATGATGAGGAAAGAGCGTCCAAGGGTTTAATCATGCTACCGATCAGAGTGGGACCTGTTATCAAGAATACTTTATGTCAAGTATTAGACCGCAATCTTGCATACAACATTCTATTGGGTCATCCTTGGATCCACAAAATGCAAGCAGTGTCCTCTACATACCATCAATGCTTGAAATTCCCTCATGATGGAGTTGAAATTACCATACAAGGAGATCTAAATCCTTTCATACCTTGTCATAATCTCAGTCCTAAATCTCAAATCCCCATCCCTAGAAAAAGTAAAGCGCTACATACTCAAGCATGTATTGATCCTAAATATTCAAAAACATCCACTTCATCCATTGCAATATCATATTCTAAGGTCCAAATCCATGATCTAGGAAATGGAGAATACCGTTTGGACAATTTACTAGTAAGAGATACTGCTACTATTGTTGAGAAGGGTTAGAGTTCTAATAATGATGTTGAGACAACTACAAAAGGGATACAAAAAGATGGCCATACTGAGATTGAAACCACTTGGGATCTTGATGATACACTTACCTGTTCCATATCTACTACCACTCAATCTTTTCATATCACTAATAATCCACTATTTGATCAAAACTTCTATGATAACCCACTCTTTGATCATGATCCCGCTGAGGATATCCAACAATCATCTTTCCATTCCACCTACCCTGGACTAAGGTATGAATCTCCTACTGTGGCCTTTGTAAATCCATCTTTCCAAGTCACTAAGGATGTGCAAGCTTCCTTTGATGTTAGTCCTACCAAAAAGGATAGTCTCAAAGACTTTATTGATGACATCACTACTCCTTCCATCTCACCTACATCCATCCACCTTATAGACATGGATCAACAAGTATCATTCAAAGAAAATATAAAGGAGGTAATTCAAGAATCAAAGGTCAAAGTGCCTTTTTCAAAGGGTGATCTAAAATCAAAAGAGAGATTGCAAGGAAAGAAAGATCAAGAAAAGTCCCTTAGCCAATATAAAAAGATATTGGACAAATAAAAAATAAAGAAAGATCCATACAAGTCCACTTGCCAAAATCAAAAGCTATCGGACAAATCAAAAATAAAATTCAAAGATAAAAGCAAGCAAAAGTCAATCTCCAAACATGCCTCTCCCTCAAAAATCATTGGGGGCATCTATCAAGAAAGAAAATCAAAGAAAGATTTGTTGATCTAAGGTCTCCATCCACCTCATTATCACTCATACCATATAGCCCTTTCCACCCATCCATGTTCACATACCCATCATATCATTACATCTCCATTGTTGATGTCTTTCAATGTGTCTTTGATGATGACCCCTTCACGTACTATAACTCATTGGTTGCCCAAGCTCCTTTTCAACTAAAGCTTGATGGCCCACGTATTGTGCACATTAGGGATCCTATCCTAGCCTCTTCCATTCGCTACATTTATCATCCTTCATACTTGCCACTCGTACTCCTCATTTTGATTAGGTCCTTTCATCCAGCATGGTCATCCACACAGGAGAGCGGCATCATCAAGGCATTCTATAGATTTGGCATTTATCAATTCTATATCTAGCTTTGGAGTGCACATGAAAAGTCTTGAAAAAAATATCAAAAATAGCATAAAAAGTCCTAAAAAAATATCAAAAACAATAGAAAAAATAAAAAAATACAAAAACATCAGAAAAATCCTTAAAAAATACAAAAACATCAGAAAAAGTCTTGAAAAAATACAAAAAATAGCAGAAAAAGTCCTAAAAAAAATACAAAAACAATAGAAAAAGTCATAAAAATAAATAAATAAATAAAATCATCATATGGTGAAAACCTGGCAAGCAGGCAGTCTATTGACAAGAAAAAAAGAAATTAGAAAGATGCAATAAAAAAAAGAAGTGAAAATCTGGCAAACAGATGCTATTTGTAGCTCTCCATGTATTAGTTCATGTTCTGCACTTAGCTTTTCAGCCTTCATTTTCGCACATCTTTCCATCATCTTAGGGTTGTACCTGCATCATGCTGCCATCATTTTTCCAGAGCAATAATGTCTTACCATGGATTGATTATTGTACATATTCATTTCAACAAGTTATGTTAATACTGGTGGCAACTGTTGACAATACTAGGGGCAATCAACTTTCAAGTTCTACCAAAACAGCTAGACAATGACATAAAATCCAATCATGTGAACAAACAATCAAATCACATGAAAAGTTATCCAATCATTGATCCGTATCACAACAGTTTTTAGCAGGTACCATATCATGACTCATATCTGGATGATCTAAAATCTGAATAATGTTTGGAATAGCAGTATTATATTTTGAACAACAGTTGTTTTGATTTTTGATATCATCTCTTTGGAGCACACTTGATGATGTACTAAACTAGAGTGGCAAGGAAAGAGGATAATTTTTCTTTGTCTATTGTCTTGAGGTTAACTATCAATCTGGTGCAAATATGTCACGAGACATGATTTCTATAGTGTATCATTGATGATAGTTCCACATTTGCATCAGAAAATGGTTAATCTTTGTCTATTTATGCAAAAAATGCTCAGGCCATCTTAGTTCAATTATACCTCGATGCTTGTGTTTACTTGCTACATCAAAAATCATGAAAGTTGTACTCAGGTCATCATTGGTGCTAATTTACCCTTTGATGCTTGTACATACTTCCAACATTTTAAAACACTCTATGATGATTCAAGAAAGCTAACATAAGGCTCAATGAAAGGTTGGTCTATTTAATTGCATGTCATTTAGATCATTGTACACATCTGCATACTAGATTTGCATTAGAGTTTTGAAAGGATATCAATAGTTGTCATGTCTCTTTCGACTAGTTGTGGAAGACATTTGGACATTTGTTTCATTATCATTTCTCATTGTTTCATTATCATTATCATTTATCATTTATTGGCACATCATTTCAATACTTTATCATTCGGTTATCCATCATTATGCATTCCCATTTCATTTATCATTTTTTCATATCATATAATTTCATTGCATGCCATTGATCATTCTCATTTTATGTCATCTTCATATCATTAACATCTTGTCACTTTCTTATCATTTCACTTTACACATTTGCATCCCATTTATCATCCTCATTACCATTTCATATTTTTATCTTTGTTTTAACATTTCATTTCTTTCATTATCATTCATTTCATTAACATTTCATTCCTTTCATTATCACTAATTTCATTATCATTCAGTTCATTAACATTTCATTCATCTCATTTCTTTATCGTTCATTTCATTAACATTTCATTCCTTTCATTATCACTAATTTCATTATCATTCATTTCATTATCATATTTTACCATTTCATTTCTTATCATTATTCATATTATTTATTATTTGTCATATTGTTTCACCATTTATCATTTTCATATCATTTATGTATTATATCATTTTCTCACATAACATTTGATCCATTTTACATATCATTTTCTAATGTATTTCATAAACACAATCTCCATCACATCCTCATTAATGCATTGCATTTGAACAATCTGAAAAAAAACATTCCATACATACATTACATTTTCACATCATTTAAACATTACATTTTTCATGAGCATATCAAATATCTCATATCATACTTTCATAATCAACATCCTAGGTCATCCACCTGCATGCAATCATTAGTACACATCATAAATCATCATCATATGAAATCATCCTACATCACAAGTTAGTCATCAAATCATTAAAATGCATATCAAAATCCATATCACATCATGCAAAAATAAATGCATATCACATCATCATCTCATAAATGCACATCACATCATCAAAAATCATCACCGCTGCATATCATCACTCATCAAAAATAATACAAATGTCCAATTTCGAATGAAGCTAAAAATTCCAAGGAGAGATACATGAGATATGACCAAAATAATGTACATGCTCCAAAAATAATATACATCAAGATGTGTGAATGAATCAATAATGATACATCACCAATATCACATGAGTCTCATAATTCTATCTACTAGAGCCCCCTAATGGAGCTGGCCTTTGTGGCGGAAGTCTACTACCTCCTACCCCAAGATCTCTGTGTGGTCCCGACACACATCAACTATGAAAAGGTCAATCAAAATCTCTCTATCTATCAATGCCTCACATCATGCAATCACAACCCATATCAGTGAACCATATCAAGTGACCCATATAAGTGACCCATATCAGCGACCCATATCAACGACCCATATCAGTGACCCATATCAGCGACCCATATCAGCGACCCATATCAGTGACCCATAACAGTGACCCATATCAATGAACCATATCAAGTGAACCATATCAAGTGCTCTATCTAAGTGACTCATATCATGAACTCAATGCTAAATCGATCTATCTAAATATCAAATCAAGCTACTCTATCATCATTTTACTATTTGTTTTCTTTTTCAAGAAAGCAAATTTATCAACGATCAAATCATTTTCTTATTTGTACTTCAGTCACAAATACAAATATGTTTGAATCACATTATCTACTATTTGGTTTCTATCACAGAAAGAAAATTTATCAAAAGTCATATCAAGCATCTACTCTTTATTTTCTAAAAGAAAAGTTATCAAATAATCCATCAATCATTCTACTCTTTGTTTTTCATTCAATAGAAACAAAGTTATCAGCTACCTACTCTTTTTTTTCTATTTTCGGGAAGTAAAGTTATCAATTAATCATCATCATTTCATCATTTCCATCAAAAAGGGCATCTTTATACATCAATTATCGGGAGCTAAATCACTACATCCCTCTCATCATTCGAATTTCATCATCAACTCAACATTTTTTTCTCATCATTAGTGACTTACCTCCCGAGGGGGCATCATCAATATCAGCATAAAAAACATATCAGGTTCAAATAAGGGGCATATTAGTCACATTTTTCTGATTAGGGGCAAATTTCAAGAGTAGGAATATTTTCTTTGAAGCAATGTGTTTAACACATCACTTCAAAGAGGGGAAAAATGTATACGTCTAAAAATGGTCATGGTTAATCAAGCTTGTTAATTAATTAAATATAAATTATTTAATTAATCTTCTAAAGTCATCTACATATAAACAAATTTAATTATTTATTTATATTGTTCACTCCTATAATTCTTCTACCTTAATTAAATAAATAACTTTATTTAATTATTACCATCTTTCATATTCCTCTTAATTAAATTAAATAAATTTTATAATTTATTTATATTAATTATCATGTTATTCTAAATTTGAATATTTGAATTCAAATAATGGAATATTCCTCCAAACACCCTCTTCATCTCATAGTTAAATTAAATATTTATAATATTTAATTTAATACCTTTTCTCTCTCACACATAATTAAATATTTTAAATATTTAATTACCTTCCATTTTTATCTCTCACACATAATTAAATATTTCTAATATATAATTACCTTCCATTTTCATCTCTCACACATACCTTCCATTTTTTATCTCCACACATAATTAAATATTTCTAATATTTAATTACCTTCCATTTTCATCTCACACAATTAAATATTACTAATTTAATTATGCAAACTTCTAAATTCATCCTCACATATAATTAAATAAATTTATTTATTTAATTATGAAACTTATACCCAACTCACTCCTCAAATGACAACTTTCCTTTAGATTTGAATGAGAAAATTTGTGTAGGAGGAAACCTTCTATCTCTCTCTCACCTTTCAAAAATCTCTCACCGTTCATATTGACAAGCTTAATCTAAACCATTGATTACATCATCCAATTAGAGTCTTTCAAAAACTCTTTAAATACCCTTGCAAATCCAAGCATTGGTTACACTTGCATACACTAACATTCGTGTGCACACGTTATTTTAATATCATCTAGCATTTATCAGTTTTAGCAATCATTACATTTAGTAATCTCACATTTTAGCTATCATTTTTAGTTTTGTTAATTACATCTTAGCATAAGCATGCATTCATTCTAAATCTCGTTCTCTAGGAAGACATTTTGTTGAGCTTAGTACACAAAATCTGAGAGCAAGCTAGATTCAGCAAAAAAATTGGAGATAGAGGACAATGGGACATCTTCAAAGCATCAATGGAGTTTTCTTTCTCTTCTTTTATTTTATGCTCTGATTTAAATTTTCATTGGTGTGTTTGATTCAATTTTTAATTTACATCGCTGAATTGAGGTATCCTACTTGTGTTGGTCAACAAATCACCGATTGTGAGGCAGTTGCGACCTTGTAGCCAGATTGCCGACTTGAGGAAGATGTGTGGGATCCTGAGAAAGATGTCGTCAAAGAGAATTCATACTATTGTTAATGTTGTTGGAAAGATGGATGAGATGATGGAAATGATACGAACAATGAAAGTGAGATTGGATGTTGTTGATGAAGACAAAATAAAAGGCCTAAACCCTAGACCTAATGATCAAAGTAATGATGATGTTCAGGCAATAGATCAAGCTAAAGAAACCTCAAAAGAGGAAGAATTAGATAATATGAATATTTTGAAGGCTATTTCAAAATAGGGAAGTGACCTATAATTGAGATTGTAAACTATACCAGTAACCTAAACCCTGAGGTGTTGATTGATTTGATAAATGACATTGAAGAATACTTTGAATATGAAGAAATTGAAGATCCAGAGAGAGTGAGATTTGCGAAGACTAAGCTAAAAGGATATGCTGCAATATGGTGGAAAGAGGTTCAATTGGAGAGAAACAAAAAAGGCAAAGAAAAGATTATGAAATGGGATAGAATGGTGACAAAATTGAAGAACAAGTTCATAACTGTAGACTATGAGATGGATCTACTAAAGAGATTGCAAAAATTGAGACAAAATGAAATGACCATGAAAGAGTACAATGAGGAATTTCATAAGATCATTATCAGGACTGAACATAGTGAAGCAAGCAAGGAGAAGGTGGCAAGATATATCAATGAGCTAAGGATGAACATTTAGGAAGAGTTGAGTTTGGTAAGAATGAATTCAGTGGAGGAAGCATACCCAGTTTGCATTAAAGGTGGAGGAAAAGCTAAACAAAAGACATGAGTAGAGGTAGAGAGGAAGATGAGGTAGATTTCAGAGAGGAAGATCACATTCTAGAGGAGAAATACCCTATGTGAAGAAAAGAAAGAACAAAGATTCATACTACAAGGAATAAAAGGATACCAATTCATACTAGAAGGGAGAGACAACATGAATTCTTACCACAATGATGGATACCAGATAAATAAGAAAGTATATGACAAGATAAATTTTAGAGGAACCTATTTTAAGTGTGGAGGGGAAGGACATAGAGCATTTGAGTGTCACCAAGAAAGTAAGAAGAATGAAAATCATCCAAGAACTGGATATGTGGAGGAAGAACTAGTGAATTCACAAAGTTTCAGAGGGAGTCTTGAGAAAGGAGATTCATGATTCATGAGAAGAGCACTAATCCTGGAGAAAGAAGTAACTAAGGAAGCACCACAGAGGAAAAGTTTGTTCCAAATGAGATGCAAAGCAGGGGGTAAGTGTTGCAAAGTTATCATTGATAGTGGTAGTACAAATAATCTAGTTTATGAGGAAATGGTGACAAAGCTGAATTTGGAAAGGAGGAAACATCTAAAACCTTATAGGATAACCTAGATTCAAGATGAGCACAAGATACTAGTAAGTGGGCAATGTCTAGTGAAATTCAAGATAAGATCATATCGTGACGAAGTGTTGTGTGATATTATGCCAATGGATGTATGCCATATGTTGTTGGGTAGACCTTGGTAGTATGATAAGAAATCTATACATGATGGGAGAAGGAATACTTACACCATAACATCTAATGCAAAGAGAATCACTTTGACACCTTTGGAAGATGAATCAGAAAGTGAAGTATGTGGAACAACTAGAATTAATTTGGTGGATGGAAGGAAATTTATAGATGGATTGAGACATGAAAACATGTGTTTTGCTTTTATTCCAAGGAAGTGCAGAGCCTTAAAAATAGGAAGAATCAAAAGAAAAGAAGAATCACTAGAGAAGGAAGTTACTGAAATGATAACAGAGTATCAAGGTCTTATATCAGAAAATGTGCTAGATGGATTACCACCAATCCGGAGTAGGAGCCAGTTTTCCAAAAAAAGTTGCACACTGGATGACACCGACAGAGAATGCAGAGCTAAATAGACATATACAAGAGCTGTTAAAGAAAGCATTGATCAGAGAAAGCATGAGCCCATGTGCGGTACTAACTTTAATTACACCTAAGAAAGATGGAGAATGGAGGATGTGTACAAATTCAAGAGCTATCAGTAAGATCATAGTAAATTATCGATTCCCATTGCCTAGGATGGATGACATTATGGAAAGTTTGAGTGGAGCAAAGTATTTGACCAAGATAGGTCTAAAGAGTGGATACCATCAGATCAGGATTAGAGAGGGAGATGAATGTAATACTACTTTCAAGACAGATGAGGGATTATATGAGTGGTTGGTCATGCCATTTGGATTAACTAATGCACTGAGTACATTTATGAGGCTGATGAATGAAGTCTTGAAGAGATTCTTGGGTAAGTTTGTCATTGTTTATCTGGATGATATTATAATTTTTAGTAAGGCTAAGGAGGAACATTTGGAACATATCTGTGTGAACCCCAATCCAAATACCTGCAAAACAACAAACACATTAGAAGATGGAATGCAAGTAAGAACAAGGATTCCCCATGAAATCCATTAACAAAACTCAAAATAGGAATGAAAAAAAGAAAATGATGAAAGAACAATAAAGTAGATCAAATCCTATTGAAAGCAATGAAAACTCTTGATCCCATGGGGGAATTCATGCCAATTTGATGTGAAAATTGGCCTTTTTTGAACTCCAAAATTGCAATGGTGATTTGATGAATAAATTTGATCCACTTTGTTGATTCTTGATGAGTACTCCAATGGAAAAATCTGCATAACCTAACTAAGATTCAATGGAATTTGCTAATGATTTGAGCATAGTAAGTTTACTCAAATTGTGGATGTTCAAATGAGGAGATTAACCTCTTATTTATAGATGAGATTGGTGGATGAATGTCCAAAATAGAGCAATGTGGGACTAAGAATTAACCAATGGAAAAGTGCCACTTGTCAACCTATGAGTGGATGGAGGATGTGCAAGCTTTGAGGATTGTTCCAATAAATGCATATTTTGAATTTTGAATTTGTTGAAATGACATGCAAGAGGGAAGGAATAATTCATTGAATGCCACTTGGCTCAAGGCAAAGGAAATGTAAGAGAGAGTAAATGCCTTGTTGGATGTACATGTCAACTTGGCTTTTGGATTCAAACTTGAAGAATATTCCTTAAAAGATGCCTTGTTGAGGAAAATAGAGATTTAATAAATCAATTAAATCTATTTTCATGTGCAAGTGGTAAAAGCTAGAGGATGGGACATAAGAGGAGATTAAATTAATCAAAGTTAATTAATGTAATGAAGGGGGTTAAATGATGTGACCTATTTGACTTAAATTTGTGGATTTATTTAAATCAAAAATGAGAAGAATGTGATAAGAGATTAATTAAATAAAGATTTTGATTTATTTAATTAAAAGAGATGATGTTAGATTAAACTAAATAAGGTTTTAATTTATTTAATTTAATAGATAGACTTAACAAATTTAATCAAATAAAATTAATTATTTAATTAATTAAATAGGATAATTAGATCAAAATGGTTAATTTAATTATCGAGAAGAGGTGACTTAATTAGATAACTGATTTATTTAATTAAGAGAGGAATATTGATGAATTTAATTAGATAAGGGTATTTGATTAAATGGTTAGACCGAAGGATGATTCAGGACGAAACGATGTTAGTGATCGGGATTAGATGCGCAATGTCAATCAATATATTTTAGGTATCTACATTTTTCCCCTTTTTGAAGCAATGCACTTGTTGCGTTGATTCAAAGAATAAATGGTCTCGATCAAAGTAAAAAAAAAAAAAAATTCAAAATCTTGCCCCACTGCTACCCGACGAGAGAAAACATGCCAATATATTGCCCCCTCAAGAGATTGGACGAAAATTTCAATTTTTGGGAGATCTTGCGAAAAAGAGAGAGGACAAGGTGCCCGACAGGTCCAAAAAGGCTCCAAGAGGCCAAAAACATGTCTAAACGCAATAAAACAATGTAAAACAGGCCTCAACTAGACAAAAATAGGTTCAAGGGTCCAAAACCCTAGCAAGATAGCCAATCAGGGTGAAAAAACCCTAATTTTCAAGCTTAAAAGGGCTCTAAGGGGTCACTTTCAATTCATTTTCACACACAACCATCTAGCAACCTTGAGATTTGAGCTCTGACTTCTTGATGATATGGCGCAATGATAGCTCTTGATGCACATTTTCAACCGAGTCAGAACGTACCAACAGCCACCTAACATTGGGGCACCGGTAAGTGATCCTTACTTGAGCTTTATTTCTTGTTTTTAGCGTTCATTTAATGCATTTAAAATTAGCTTTGTTGTAGCGACACTATATAGCGTAGCTCAAAAATCAAATTGCGTCACTTGGTTTCAGATTGCGCTGTGGCGGTGGAGTTTGGAGTCTGAAAATAAAATCCAAACTCTGACATTGAGGTCATGGCCCGTAGAGTCATTTCCAAAGTGCGATGTGATGGTTCTTTATCGACAAGAATCTTCTCAAACTACACCACTTGGAAGAAAAGTGCACTGCGGCGGTGCACTTGTGGCATTTTGTGCCCCAGCGTTGCAGTTTGATAAAAAATCAAACTACAACACCTTCACAGATAGTGACTTTGGAGTGGCTTCTTGGATGCTCGGCATGAAAATTTTCAAATCTTTTAACATGATGACCCTTCCTGATGCAGGACACAGTGAGGGAGTTGTATTCCCGAGAGCACAGGTCGCGGGATCTCTTTGGTTATTTGCGAGACCTTAGTGACAGAGAGCAGGACTGGTTATGAGACATGGGGTTTTGGCACATCACATACATAAAACCCATGTGTACTCACCTTGGGATGATGTGCCTCATCTTCCCACCTTCCTACCGGTGAGGCCACCGTCACCTTGGAGGATGTCTGGTGTATCCTAAGATTGTCGATTCATGGTCGACGTGTTATTTTTGACATAGATGTTAGGCAGGATGCCTATCACACAGTCCTTGCCATAGAGGGCGTTATCATTTGCGAGGGTCAGATTGAGCTTGAGCATCATAGGGCTCTCGCCTCCCCCTTTTGCTTGGTTGTTGCGGCCATCATTTCAGGTCTTGTTACCCTAGATCGATGAGGCCGATACTTCAGTCTTGGTTGGGGACTCTACTAGGAGTGCATGGTGATGCATGACAGGCCTACTCATTTTTCTTGGGGGCTTGTTCTCCTTGCTTCACTATACAAAGATCTACATGAGTACGTCTACCTTGATGGCAGAGCACTCAAGGCAGGGGTGACACTTCTCCATGTATGGGTGTTGGAGCACATCATTGTTTTTTGGCTGTGGGTTGTTGTAGTACCGATGGGGCCTGATGATCCCCTTGTATGGCATTACAGAGGTGGTGTGTCCTTCACACACATGGGAAAGCACGAGATTCTCTACTAGAGGAGAGTCCTGGATGAGATGATAGTGTTTACATGGCATCCATACCTTGGTCGGCCCGTATGGGCCGACGACGCAGATCAGATTTTCTTTACCTGCTAGGACCGGTTTATGCAGGGGCGGGAGCACACGATGGTGGAGAGGTATCTGCCTGGGTGCATTCAACAATAGTTTGGTGAGCCATAGGACTGACCAGACGATGATTATGTGGTAGTATTTTCCCATACCATGTCACAGGCTTCATGGGGTCGATACATTCCTGCTTCAGAGGCTGTGGAAAACTTTAGATAGTTGGTAGCTCAGCCTTGGGTCTACGATCAGGGGCTTGTGGATCTAGGCATTACACAGGGAGGACGAGGATGGAGAGATGATGCATGACAAGATCAACTGGTCAGGCCTCCAATTCATCTAGTTGAGCCAGGTCAGGCTGATGTGCAGATGCATGATCAACAAAAGGTGCCAGTTAGGCAGCAAGAGTAGGTAGGTGCACCACCAGGAGCTGGGGGTGAGGATCAGCTTCAGGTACAACCTCCATGAGCACAACCAACAGGGTAGGTGGATCCTCGAGATGCATTGATTATGCAGTTGCAGGCCCAGGTTCAAACCGTGACAATAGAGAGGGATCAGGCTAGGATTGAGAGAGATTAGATCAGGGCTGAGAGAGACCAGGACGTTTTATAAAGGCAGGCCATGGAGTTACAGGCGGCCACAGAGATGGGTCAGCGACAACAGTTGGAGAGCATGGCAGCCTCCTCTCAGAGCACAATTTCCATTCGGTCATATAGGGAGGCCATTTGGGAGGCAGATTATTACTACATGCACTATCATCAAACCGTGCCTAGAGTAGAGTGGGCGCTAGACTACTCGCAACGAACCAGTCACAGACCAACAGAGGGTCACGGTGATAGGGGCGAGGGCAACAAATAGGATGGGTAGACCTTGTTTTGATCGAGATGATACTTTTTGTGCCTTATGGGCTCCTTTTTGATAGTCTGATGGGCCTTTTTTTACTTATTGACACACATGTACAATGATCCGATTATTTTGTACTATGACAGTTACCCGATGATGATATATATGAGATGACAATTTTGATATAATGTTATGTGATGCGTATCACTTATTTATGCATTTATGGATGGTTCTATTTCTATATGCTATGCAATGATGTTTATGATGTGATGCGATGGATGCATTTCTTTCTGATGATGTATGCATTATGACTAGATCTTTATATTATGCTATTTTATTTATGATATGTAGATGGATTTATATGATATGTGATGTGAATGGATGATGATGATGATTTTAAATGATGATCTATTTATCTTGATGCAAATGATGATATGTGATATGAAATGTAATATGCAAAATGATATGGAGCTAATCTATGGTGTATATGCAAAATAATATGTGAACCATGCTTAAAAAATGTGTATGGATGGATGTATGATTTGCATGTAATGGATTTTTTATGTTCCTATTTATGCTTATAATAATGTGGAATGATTTATGCAATGAAATGTAAAAATGATTGTGATGCTATTTATGAGATGATATGTATGATTAATGGACGATATAATGCAATGTAAATGCAATGGTCGTGTTTTATATGATAATATTATCCTAAACATGTTAAATAGTAATGTAATGTATGCGATGCTTTTAATGTGATGTGATGTAATATATGAAATAATATGTTAATGCAAAGTGGAATGATGATTTTTTTAATGCAAAATGAATGTAATGTGGAAGATGACTTTATAATGTTTATGTGATGTGAATATGCAATGGATTATCTATAATGCTTATGTACCTATTATGTATGATTATGCAATAGGTGTTAATGATTATGAAATGTTTATGCACATGAATGTTATGCAATGATTTATGTAATGAATGCAATGTGATGGAAAAAGTGGATGTACTGTTAATGAGAAAGGGATGTGCTAATTTATGGAAAATTATTATAATAATATGTTTATATGATGATGGAAATGCAATGCATGTGCTCCCTATATGATATGTTTATGCAATATGCTAATGATTTGTGGATGCATGATTGATGATGATGATGAATGATGATGATCAACTATCATAGTACCTTGTTAGTGCAATGAACAAGAAGGGATGAAAGAGAAGAAGTCATTTCAACAAGACACAAGATGATGAATATGCAAATGATAATGATTACTTTCCGAGGAGTTGGGATTTTCAAAGGGCTAATTTTCTTATGTTTAATAACACACATGGTACGATGCATCAAGGTATAGAGAATCAGGATGGTGTTGTACCCAATGTGATGGACTTTGACTTGACAATTAGATAGGAGTAGTTTAGCTCATGCCCAACCATTGTTCTACTGATGTAATAGATGGCCCTTTCTATTCCATTTTCTTCATGCTGAGCTAGGAGAGCTCCAAGGGCTACTGTTGTTGCTGATACATAGAGAATTAATGGTTTTCTTGGGATTGGTGGCATTAGGACCGGTGGTGTAAGCAGATATTCTTTGATTTTATTGAAGGCTTCTTCACACTTGGTATCCCATTTGTACGCTACTCCCTTGTGAAGTAGGTGAGAGTATGGGTTCTATTTGTCTGCTAACTATGCTATGAACCTTCAAATGGATTGAAGCTTGCCTTGGAGACCTCTCAATTGATTGAATTTTTTTGGTGCCTCCATCTCAAGGATTAATTTTACCTTTGCTAGATCTACCTCAATACCTCTCATTGATACTATATATCCTAGCAATTTTCTTGATTGTATGCCAAAGATGCACTTCTTTGGGTTTAATCTAACCTTATACTCCTCTAGCCTATCAAAAATTGCACTTAGGGTTGCTATGTGATCCTTTCTCCTTTTGGATTTGGCTAGAATGTCATCAACATAATCTTCAATAGTTTTGTGAATCATGTCATGGAAGATTAAGGTCATGGCCCTTTGGTATGTTGCTCCTGCATTCTTTAAGCCGAATGGAATCATGTTCCAGCAGAAAGTCCCCCATGGACAAGTGAAGGTCATTTTATGTTGGTGCTCTTTAGCTATCATGATCTGGTTGTACCATGAGAATCCTTCCATTAGTGACAACATTTCATGTCTAGCTGTCATGTCTATGATCATGTCGATGTTTGGAAGTGGGAAGTCATCTTTCAGACAAGTTTTATTCAAGTCTCTGAAGTTTGTGCAGATTCTGATGCCACCATCGGGTTTTGAGATAGGCACCAAGTTTGAAACCCATTATGGATAATCTATCGGTCAAATGAATCGTGCATCTAGTAGTTTTTTTAGTTGCATTTTAACTAGCAGGGTGATTTGAGGGTGCATTTTTCTGAGCTTTTGTCTAACGGGCTTTGCTTCTGGGTATACTGCTAAGTGGTGAACCATGATTTCTAGATCAAGCCCTAGCATGTCAGCATAGCTCCATGAGAATTTTATCTATCTCTCTCTTAGGAAGGTTGCTAAAAGCTCTTGTTCCTCTGATAGTAATGACTCCACATAGAATGTAATGTGCGGGGTTTCCTTTGTTCCTAGATTGACCAGATTGCATCTTTCTGCTAGGACAACTAATTTTTCTTGATGAATAGCTCTAAAAGGAAGATTGAATCCCCCATCCTCGGGCACCTCAGAGAGGTTTTCACCATTGGATGCATCCTTTCTTTTTACTTTTTTCTGGTGAGGGATTGCCACAGTGTGGTTTTCACTCAAGGACTTAGATATTATTCTTAATTTTTCACTTTTGTGACTAAGGGAATCAATTGTTTCCCCATAATAGGCATGTGTATCTAGCTCAATTATGAACCTTGCTTTGTGATCCCCACATTGAATATTATACCACAGTCTCATGAATTCTGAGAGCGCATCATCTTTTTGGAATGTATCAAGAATTGTGCTCCTCGTTGGTCATAGTCAATGAGTTAGGGGTATACTAGGAAGATTTCATGATTTTGGTGGTCTGATTCAAAGGATAAAGTGTTGATCATGAAAAGAGTGGTACCCTCAAAAAGCCTAGGTAGGTTGGTTATGGGATCCTCGTCATCACTACTACTACAAACATTAGTTATATCAAATGTAAAGTTATCTATGACATAGCCTGTAGATACTGGTAAGCAAAGTTCAACTATGGATTGCTGAGGAGGATTTTTGACCTTTCTAACTGGAGGACATCGGACACGTATGGTTATACTCGGTGGGGTGCATCCAAGGCCAAAACTTCTCATTCATGTATTCAGAATGATAGGTATTATAAGCCCATTGTCATTTTTCCCAAGTCTTTTATTTCTGTAATACCCCCATGTGGTTGATACTTTTGCTACTATTGTTACTCTTATGTGGTGTGTGGATGCATAGTTAGATTGATTGAGGATTATGTTATTTCAATTTATGACATTAAGTTTACCTTGGATTTTGATGTTCAATTTGATTCAGTAATATAGTTTCATGGAGTGATTTTGTAATTTATTTTACAATGTGATTAATTAGTTAGAAATGTTATTTCATTATTGATATCATAATTGCTAGTATAGTTTTGGTGAGAAGACAGTGTAGCACCACTCGTTTTACGAGTGCCCTGCTACGCTGCAAATTCTTCTCACAATGTAATGTTTTAATTATTTATATATATATGGACATGTACACGACCTTGTTGTTTGTAGGGATGCAGGTACTAAGTCTCGATTCCACCTACTTCGGCAGGACAGGGCGAGCATCAAAATAAACTCAATGGGATTGATGTTAAAAAAAAGGAGTGGTTAGGAAAGAATTCTCGTCCCAAGTCCATCTACTTTGAGCCTTTGGTTGTCTTTGTTTTATTTGTCTTTGAATGGGAATGTATTAGTGTTGATTAATGTTTAGTTGTGATTTAATTAAATTTTGTTAAGTGTGAATTAATTTTGTTAAGAGTTGTTCAAGTTAACTATATTTAAATGGATTAAGTAATATTATGGTTTAAAAGGATAATTTAAATAAAATATAGGTTGCTTTGTTATTATTTAGAATGTGATAATTGCTATTTTAATTTAGAGTTAATTAAATTGTTTTTAAAGACTATATTATTATTATTTGAAAGTTAAATAAAATAAAATATAAATAAATAAATAAAAATTGATTTTTAAATTATTAAATTTCTTGCATTGGAGTTTTACAGGAAGTAGTGGGAATTAATGAATTTCTGTTAAGGAAATTATTCCAGGAAGAAAAAGAGGCACGGGGAACAGAAGCTCTTCATGGGAAAACTTTGGCAGAGGATAGTGGAAAACAAAGCTGGGTATAGAATTTGGGTTTTTGGGGAATATTGGTGGAAGAATTTGGAATAAGCTGCAAGGTTTTAGAAGATTTTCTTGTTGGCTGGAGGTGAAGCTTCTGGGAGGAGTTTTAAAGTTGCAGGCTTCCGTGGCAAAGTTTGGTACAACTCTTACTTCTACAACCTTCAGGAAACAGGTATTTCACTGTATTTAATTTGTTTTCTTTGTAAAATAATTTATTTTCTTTGTAAAATGCTTTCCTCTAGTGTATAAGAAGAATTGTCTACTTTCTTTGAGGAAATTAGAATCTTACTGTAGAAAACCTTGTTCTCGGCTGTTGTCGTTAAAGCTTGTGTTGCCTCTGTAGATTTTAGTCCAAAATCCCACTGTTAAACAAAGTAAATTTAGAGGATTTTTGTGCAAGGAAAAATGGGAATAAACACAGGAAAACTAGAAGAACTACTGTGCAAAACTTCTTATTGCCTATGGTTGGTTGTGGTGTTTCAATTTCTCTGTATTCTATCACTTGAAAATAAAATTAAGTTTCCATTTGTTTCTTTTCGTTTTAGTAGAATCACTGTTCCTCTGTATTCTTCTATGAAATTTAAATTTATATATATACATTTATATACAGGGATGTATATATATGTTTTGATCATAAATTGAATTTGCAATTTTTCTGTCATTTGTAAAAATTAATTTGTATTCAACCTTTACAAAATTAATGTGTTAAATTATTTTTGTTAAATGTTTTATTATAAATTTATATATATATATATAAGACTGACAAAATTCCATACCTCGGAATTCATCAAAAATTATATATATATAAATTTAATGGTGTTTATTTATATAGTGTCGAATTTAAAAAAAAAAATTTAAAAAAAATTATTATAAAAAAAAATATGAAAGATTCTTATATTGATGGGAGGGGACGGCTACAGCCGTACCCCCGCGCAACCTAGGGCTGTGCACAACAGTCGAAGGACTGTTGTACGCAGTCCTTTGGGGGTTGCGTCCTCCCCTATGGGGAGGTACGCAGCTCCCAAGTGGGCTTGCTTTAATTTGGTTTTTATTAAATCTTTTTGTTATATAAAATACAAATTTTTATTGTATATTTCATTTTAATTTATAATTCAAAAATTTAGAATTATTTAAATTAATATATGTTGATTTATATATATATATGAATATATATATACATATATAAATATAAATACATATATGTTTTAATCGGGGAGTATTATAATTTTGATGATTATTTAAATATAATTGTACATTTTCTTTTGGTGAAATTTGAAATGAATGATTTATTAAATTTATTTAATTGTCTTTTATTAGTGGAGTTAATTGAGAAAATTATTGGTTTGATTTTGTACAATAAATTCTTGCGTATGAAGATGATTGTTTGATTTATGGAATTATGTTATAAATCAATTCCTCAATTCTGAATAAATAGTAGGTTTATTTTATGGTGTTCGTTATAGAGACTTTTGTGTTGAGTTAACATGAGTGTTTATTTATTTGATTAACATTATTATAGGAGATAGGGTTGTCATTGAACTTCCAGAGGTTAGGGAATTTGGTATATTCAATTTGGGTTTTTAGTTCTACTTTCCTATGGATGTAATCTTGTGATTACTTTGAGTTTTGTTCTTTGGTTAAGTTACCGTGTTATAAGAGTATGGTGAGATGGTTTTTACCTCGCGAATCTCTATCCTGTGTTTTGTGAACTTGAGAGTTCAATCCATCATGTTTTGTGGTATGTTAGGGAATTCTAGGGAGAGTGGCTCTATGTGGGCGCCAGTGCACAAAGGGGTTGTCAGGATAACCCACAGTAGAGTTAGTGTAAAAAGTGAAAACCTAACTAATTAATTAGGGGATGGGTAGTTAAACACTAAAAGATAATGATATATACCTCGCTCACCTATTAGGGCTTCCAAAGACTAAAGGTGGTTGAGAAGGCTGTGGTTGGCATAATCGTGATCTCGTTTCCACGAGTAATGCACGATTCCACATGAGTCACCCTATGGGGCGACGCCTTGAAATAGGCAGTTAGGATAACCATAGATGGAGGCGGAACCTTGTGATAAGATGTCAGGATAATCCATGAAGGCCATGTGATGACACTCTCCTCTAGCCTTTCCCTTAGTCATTTTAACTGAAATCCTCTGGAAGTAATTTATTGCTTTGACTTGGAGTCATTTGTTGTCATGTTATGTTAGTAGACTTTTGTTGTCACGTTTCCTTTGTGTATGATTCTTTTCCATGTTTGGTGTTGAGTCATATGTGTTATTTTTGACGTCTTGGTCAGGAATCCTTTCTTAACTACTCCTAGCATAGGGGTGGTCGGGTGGAACGTGCTTCGCACCCCGTTGGGTTTCCCATTCTGCAGTCATACCTTTAGTGCAGAGATTGTGGTGACAGTATGTACCAGATTTATGTACCTTCAGATGTATACATTTATACTTTATTCATAGATCTTGTAAACTGTATTGTAACTCACCCATGTGTTGAGATGATGAATCTTGTAATTTGGATATATGGTTATTGGTATTTATTTTGTAACATGATGTATTGTAATATCACACTTTGTAGTTCAAACATTATTCTCAGATGTAATTATATATTTGATGTTGATATGTTGAGTAAATTAGTTCTCATTATTTCCAAGTTTTATTGGGTATGTAATCTTGTTTAGCATATGTGGTTCATTCTTATTTTAATGCTTAGCATTTATTACTTTTTTATGAGAACTCATTTCCATGGAAATGAATGTTGGATTAGTTAAGTTTGTTAATGGGTAGTTAACGTAATGTCTCTTCGAGTGCCCCAAGGGACTTAGGAGTTTAGTTTGTATTCGCAATTATGTTAGTGGTAATTGGAAACATAGTACTTTTACTTTATGTTTTTTTTTTTTAAAATGTTGTGTAGTTAGTTGTTCTTTGGGGTTTACACAACGAGGCATTACAATTTCTGTCATAGCCCATTGTGAGCATCATTTGTAGACCCTTGCTTCTGTCATCCATTGGTAGATTGGTTGCTAGTCTATCATCTTGGTATAGGATATGAGATGGATCTTCCTCTATGACTTCTTGGCCAAGATCTCCCCAACTTGTAAAGTTGGGATAGTCTTCAGGAGACGTTTGAGATGTGGAGGCTTCATTTGATTGTAGACATCCTCGTGATCTGGGAGATTGCGGTAATTCTCATAGTATAAAAGATTTTTTAGGGAGCGTATAGTTTCCACAACCGTTATCTTGGATGATGACCTTAATGTCAGAGATGGTGGGAATGGCGGGTGTCTCTATTGTAGAAGTGGAAGCGAGAGTGGCGGGATCAATGTATGGTGTAGATGGGCCCTCATCATTTTTAGGTACTTGTGATACTTTATAGTACTTTGCCTTGAGGTTTTTGCAGTAGGAGAATGGTTCGGGATCTCCATGGATGGTGACTTCTTGTCCTTCATATGTGAATTTAACACATTGATGGAAAGTTGACGCTACTGCTTGCATTGCGTGAATCCATGGACATCCTAGGAGGATGTTATATGACAAGTTGAGGTCCAGGACCTGGCAAGTGGTTTCCATGATAGCCAGCCCTACTTGAATAGGGATTTTGATTGTGCCCTAGGACACTCTTTCTTGATCATCATATGCTCTTATTATGATACCATTTCCTTTGTCGATAGAATCCTTTGAGATTTTTAATTGTTTAATGAGCTTGAGGGAACAAATATTCAAGCCTGCACCTCAATCCACCAAGACCCGTTTGAATTTAATTTTTTGCACTAGGACCTCTAAGTGGAGTGCACGGTTATGAGATGGTTGGGCAGGAAAATATTGGTTGGAGAATGTGAGGATATTTGGTGTAATGATGTTTCCAACCATAGCTTGGAATTGTTCCACATCAAGATTTGCGGGGAGAGTGGATGAAGCCAACGCTTCCTCAAGGATTTTCTTATGGGCAGATGAGATTTTTAGTAACTCCATGATAGAGATTTTCACTGGCATTCTTTTGAGCTGATCAAGGACATTATAGCCATTTGGGACAGATCTAGGTACAGGGATTTTGTTTGGCTGGGATGATCCTACAACGGTAACTTTTCTACCTCTTGTGGTGACTCCACAATCGACATGGGCTCCTTTGATAGTGATGGTAGCGCAGTAGTCATCCAAGGATGCAATGACGTGGTCATACACATGATTTACATTTTTGAAGGTTTCTTTCCCCTTATTCATGTTATTATTCCCTTTATTTCCATGGTTAGGCATCAGATTCGAGTATATCTTAAGGTTTTGGTTTCCTGTTGGCTTTTCCAAATTTATGATCCTTTGATTGATGAGGTCTTGGACTATGTTTTTAAGTCTCATCCAGTTGTTTGTGGTATGCCATTTGATTTTATGGAAGTCACAGAGTTGATTCTCATTATACCAAGGAGGTTTCACATCTGGTTCTTGGTAATTCTCATAGGTGGGCACCTTGATGAGTTTTTCATTTATCAACTTCTTCATGATGACTTCAAGTGGTTCCCCCAAAGCAGTGTATTTTCGCTTGGAGTAGTTCTTGTTTTGTTGGGGTGGTCCCCTTTGATCATTGAGATTGTTAATTGCTTTATTATTGTTCGGTTGTTGTGTTGCTTGATGATTGCTTTGGTGTTGGATTTGTATTTGTGGTGCGGGTGTATTTTGGCGAGGGGCACTAATGACCACTTTGGCGTCGACAAAACCATCATTGGTAACATTTTCTTTCTTTCCCATGTGTGAGGTTTATCGTTGTAATTGGTAGGTGGGCGGTTGTTTTGTTGTTCGAGGTATGAAGTTGATCCTGTGGGTTGTGTCATAAGGGCTCGTTTAATGCTGAGCACCTTGGAGATCAACTGGTCATATGTGGTGATCCCTTGTACCTTGAGATGGAATGCCAAGAGGCCTTCAAGGTTGGATATGATGGTACAAACTTGTTGTTCCTTAGGCATGGTCTATTTTCTCTGATTGGCCTTGGATTGCCATCGTTGTAGGAATCAAGTGAATGATTCATTCTTACCTTGTTTCAGAGCTGAGAGTTCTTCTAGACTAACATCCAATGCAATAGTACATGTGTAGTTTTTAGTGAATGCATCTATAATTTCTTGGAATGTTTTGATGCTTGTAGGTAGGCGAGAGAACCATTCCATAGTGTGGCCAGCCAAACTCCTAGGAAATAGCCACATCAAATAGGTATCATTGTATGCAACTTCCATGCAATGAACCTGGAATTCCCTAATGTGATCTTCAGGATTTCCCATCCCACGATATTTGTCAAACTTGGGGATCTCAAATCCCTTCAAGAATGGTTTCATCACAAGGCTCCTATCAAATGGATAGGGACACAAGTTTCTTGGTGTTTTTGTGGTTGGCCTTGATTGAAGATTGAGCACTTGTTGCTAGAGCAACCTGATTTGTGTCATTACATCAATTTGCGGATCAGGGGGTGTGATGAAGGTGTTCTGGAGTGTTTCAATTGTGGGTTGGATGGGTGGGTTGTTTGGTGTGTTGTTTGATGGTATTTTCACATTTTTTCAAGCAAGGTAAGCTTGCACTTGCTGCTATATAAACAACGCTTGTTGTTGATCTTGTTGTTGTTGTGTTAGGATTGCCTATTGTTGAGCTTTCTATTGTGCTTGTTGTTGTTGTTCCAATAACTCTTGTTGTTGGGATGCTAATTGGGATGCTTCTTGCTGCTCTTGATATTGTTTTATTGCTTGCTGATATGCTTGTATTTATGCTACTTGTTTTTGTGCAAGAAATTGTGCTTGTGCTTGTGCTTGTTGTGCTTGATATTGGGTGTGCACTTGAGCTTGAACTTGGGCTTGTGCTGCTTGTTGTTGCAATAGAATTTGGGCTTAGGCAGCCTTTTGTGCTTGTAATGCAGATTGGGCTGCTTGAGCAGCTTGTGCAGCTTGAGTGGCTTGTTGTTGTTGTTGTTGCAATAAGGCCTGGGCTTGTGCAACTTGTTGTGCAATTTGAATGGCTTGAGCATCTTGCGTTGCTTGTGTGGCTTGTTGGGCAGCTAGTTGTGCAAATTTTTTCTTTTGCACTTGTAGGAATGCTTTTTGATAAGCAACTTGGTGAGTGGATTGCAATGTCATGCTATATTGGTTTGATAAATTGGAGTTTGGTGGTGGTGGGGGTGGAGGTGGATTTGGAATGGTGTTTGTGGTGGTGGTGAGCGGTGATGTCATGTTGTTGGTTTGAGTGGTGGATGGTGCTATTGATGTGGTTGGTCCTTCAGAGACCACGCTTTGAGATGTTAGGGGGTGGTCAATGATTTCGTGATTGCTTGTGTAGTTGTCATATGTTGTTACGATATTGATGAAATTTTTTGAGAGTTTGGCGTGATGCTTTGATTGGTGTTTGGAATGTTGGTTTGATTTTGATTGATATTTGGTAAAGGTGGGAGTCCCAAGCCAAGTAGAGGTGTGGGTAATGGTTGTAATGGTGGAAGAGGTGAAAATGTGAGGGGTGTGAGTTCTTGAGAAAATTATGTGGTGTCGAAAATGCCCCTAGGTCTTAACATGTCACCCTCTTCTTGCGAATTTGTGAGAAGAGAACTTTGGGGTGTTGTGTGGAAGGATGATGATGATGGATCATTAGGATTATGGAAAGTGAGAGGGACATACTTATGTAATGGATTTTGGGGTATGTTTTGTTCCAAAATGGCATTTGCATCCAAGTCTTGATTGTTGACCATGGGGTGTGTTTGAATAGCATTAAGAAATGCATTTCCCTTATTAACATTGGGTTGGGTTGGAGCAAAGGATGTTGTGATTTGCAAAAATTTTTGAGTGATGCTTTGGGATGGGTGTGTAGATGAGATGGGGAGTGTGGATGAAATTAGAGGCATGATCTCCAAAGATGGTTCCACTATAGAGCTCACGTTGAAATCAGAAGGTAATTTGGCCCCTTGTTTTGCTAGTTCGAGCATGTATAGTGAAGGGTTAAGCCTCATCATGATGCTGATGATCTTATGGTTTTCCAGATTTTGGAGCATTTTAGTTATTTCTTCATGCGACATCCCAAAGGTAAGATCTTCTTCTTGAATTTCCTCTTGTGGATTTTGTGATGATGAGATAGTGAAATGATTGTTTGATTTGATAGGGTTCATTTTGGCATTCATTTGGCTTAGGTCACTTGAAGCGGGTGTTTCTTTGTCAGCTTCCATGTTCTTCTTGTATTGAGATCTAATTTGAACCATAAAACAAAGATCAATTTTCAAGAATATGGGAGATGAATCTCTTAATTCTTTGGATTGATCTTATTTTATGCACGAAAGAGAAAATTTTAGGATATCTTGAGGATCAAAAGGTGATATGATTGATGATGCAAGAGATGGATGATGTGGATGTTTGATCTTTTGACAAATCTTTAGGGGAATGCTAGGCTTTTAGGACTTTTGGATATGTTTCAGATTTTGATTTTGATTTTTTGGATTTCCCTTGAGTTGATTGATTTTGGTTTTCTTTGATTGAACAAATAGACCCTAAGATGTTGGATGATTATCTAAGGGGTGAACTTGCTCAAAGGATGATAATTTGAATATGTGTAGGAGAAGGATGCATCTACCTACACCTATTCAAACAAGATGATAATTTAACCAAGTATATGAAGAAGGATGCATCTACATATACCTAGCTAAACAAGATGGTTTGATAACTTTGACTAAGCATATGAAAAAGGATGCATCTACACATACCTAGCAAAAAATGATTTGATAAATATTTCAAGGATTTTCTCTCAAGGATTTGATAGTTTTTATTTTTTCCAAAAATCCTAGCATGAAGGATAGTTTCAAGATTTCTCAAAAGATGATGGTGAGATGATTTTTGGTTTGATGTTTGAAGGATGGGTGAAAGAGATTTTGATTTCTTTTGATCCTAAGATGAAACTAAAAAAGATACTTTGTTTACCTAGACCTCGGTATTGAAGAACATGCAATGCTTCTATAAACCTTTAGAACTAAGAAGTGGTTCAATTTGAGCATACATTTTCGGATTTTGAATAAAGGACTTTCGTTTTGGGATTTGAATTTCTTGGAGATCATGAGGTTTCAAAACATGTGAGAGTCCATTTTTTAATCTTTTCTTAATGACTTTATTTTACCACAAACACTTCTTTGATTAGGTTTTCCAAACTAGATGTCCAATGTCTTAATTTCTTTGAATCCCACAAAGTATGTTATGTGGAAATTTGATGAATTCAAGGAAAGGGTTACCTATTTTTTAACTTTAGTAGACAAATTGAGAGGTAATCCAAGTGTTTAGAAACCTCTAAGGATAGAATCCCAAGGGCAAGCAATAACATGTGAATTGGGTCAATTGTATATGTCTCCTAAAGGGTTTGAAATTTTGATGATGATGTTTAAGTGTTTGTTTCCAAGATGTTTTCGAACAAGCAAAGAATTTTGTAACCAAAAATAAGTACAACCCTATGGATATGGAAGACAATATTTGTTGAGTCCCCACTTGGACAAGTCCAGCTACCCTTATCTTTAGCGAATGGTTAGATGCTTGACCCCACTGGTTCCCCTCCACGACACTCACTTATATGGGGCAGCCAAGCATCAAAACCCATGAAACTCCCATGGCATGCTTTCCATTTCTACTAAAAGACCGTAAAAGTGTGGGGTGGCTTTAGAATGACTGTTCTTGCACCAACAAATAGATCAAGGATTTTGGCAATTCTAAAACATGGGTTTTAATTAGGACTATTTTGTTCATGGAGATTGACCCATACGATGAGAGTCCCGTTTCAGATCCATCTTATCAGAGCCAACTGCGTGATATTGGTGTTTATTCCAATACCCACATTTATATCCCGGTTGGAAATACTCTTGGCTTTAGAGTGTTACCAGTTGAGTTGTTCCCTTTGGTGAGTACTTTTTCCCCAAGGCAGACCCTCTAAGATAAACAAAAGCGAGTAAAGACAATATCTGTAACTCGATCAATCTTTTTTTTAAACACAAAGAGAGAGAATGTATGCAATAATGCTCCACTCACACTCGCACAATGTTTTGTTCAATTTCAAGCCCAAAATGAAGTGTGGAGGTGATTACTTTATCTCAACCTAAGATCATAAAAAGGCCTTTTGATTCTCAAGATCACTATAAAGTGTGAGAGAAGCACATACATCATTTTCGATGATGTTAGTTTAAGTAAGCACTCAAAAAAACAAAGTTGCACATATTCATTTTACCATTTCAAAGCAATTGCGAGTTCATTTTAAAAGCACCAAAGTAAGTGTAAAAATTGCCTTGTTCAATTTTTTAATCCCAAACAAATTCTAGTAGATTGGAGTCCTAATGTTCATTTTAAGCCTTTTGTAGCAAAAATCAAAAAGCTCTTTTTAAAGCCCAAACGAAATTAGTGGATCCTAAGCCTAAAAAGATGACAAATTTTCCTTAAGAGGACTAATGAATCCTCAAAAAGTGTTAAATAAACACTAAAGTGTTTAAAAACACTTGTTTTTGTGAAATGAAATCATCATGATTTTCTTCCTCTTCATCTTCTAATCAATTCAACCTACAATAAAAATCAGTTATATTCTGCAAAACAGAGATCAAAAAGATAGAAAATAGACAGAAGAAGCAAAATTTGAAAAAAAGCACATGCTGAAAATTAAATTTTACTCCACACTCCCCTCCAGCAGTGCAATCCATGAAGGCGTTGCAGCTTGATTTTTCTAGCGGTGCTGTATAGCGCCACTTACCAGTCAATGTCACTCTACAGTTAGACTAGTGAGTGTGAATGCGTCGCCCTTTTTCCCAACAGTGCAGTTTGATTTTTTTTGAAAATTCTCGTGAGTCTGATTGGTCAATCGGTGCAGTTTGAAATTTAAAATCTTGGGTGGGAAGAATTTAGCATCACAGTTTGAATTTCAAGCGGTCTTGTATAGCGACACTAGAGAACCAACAGTGCTGAACAACAATGCTAAACCTATAAACAAAGAAAAATACATAAATTTGATAAAAAAATGTGATTGAAAGGTGAGATTGCCCTCCTTCTAGTGCCAAATGTGTGAACCCCAATCCCAATACCTGCAAAACAACATGAAAAAACAAATTAGAAGATGGAATGCAAGCAAGAACAAGGATTCCCCATGAATTCCATTAACAAAACTCAAAATAGGAATGAAAAGAAGAAAATGATGAAAGAACAATAAAGTAGATCAAATCCTATTGAAAGCAATGCAAACTCTTGATCCCATGGGGGAATTCGTGCCAATTTGATATGAAAATTGGCCCTTTCCCAACTCCAAAGATGCAATGGTGATTTGATGAAGAATTTTGATCCACTTTGTTGATGCTTGATGAGTAATCCAATGAAAAAATCTGCATAACCTAGCTAAGATTCAATGGAATTTGCTAATGATTTGAGCATAGTAAGTTTACTCAAAGTGTGGATGTTCAAATGAGGAGATTAGCTTCTTATTTATAGATGAGATTGGTGGATGAATGTCCAAAATAGAGTAATGTGGGACTAAGAATTAACCAATGGAAAATTGCCACTTCTCAACCTATGAGTGGATGGAGGATTGTGCAAATAAATGCATATTTTGAATTTTGAATTTGTTGAAATGAAATGCAAGAGGGAAGGAAGAATACATTGAATGCCACTTGGCTCAAGGCAAAGGACATGTAAGAGAGAGTAAATTCCTTGTTGGATGTACATGCCAACTTGGATTTTGAATTCAAACTTGAAGAATATTCCTTAAAAGATGCCTTGTTGAGGAAAATAGAGATTTAATAAATCAATTAAATCTATTTTCATGTGCAAGTGGTAAAAGCTAGAGGATGGGATAAGAGGAGATTAAATTAATCAAAGTTAATTAATTTAATGAAGGGGGTTAAATGATGTGACCTATTTGACTTAAATTTTGGATTTATTTAAATCAAATATGAGAAGAATGTGATAAGAGATTAATTAAATAAAGATTTTGATTTATTTAATTAAAAGAGATAATGTTAGATTAAACTAAATAAGGTTTTAATTTATTTAATTTAATAGATATGCCAGAGATTTAATCAAATAAGAATTAATTATTTAATTAAATGGGATAATTAGATCAAAAGTTTAATTTATTATCGAGAAGAGGTGACTTAATTAGATAACTGATTTATTTAATTAAGAGAGGAATATTGATGAATTTAATTAGATAAGGGTATTTGATTAAATGGTTAGACCGAAGGATGATTCAGGATGAAATGATGTTAGTGGTTGGGATCAGATGCATAATGTCAATCACTATATTTTACATGTCTATAATATCAGACAAGTTTTTCAGAGGCTAAGGGAAGAGAAGTCATTGATAAACATCAAGAAGTGTAGTTTCATGAAGGAGGAAATAGTATATTTGGGATTTGTGATATGTGCGGAAGGATTGAAGATGGACCATGAGAAGGTTAGAGCAATAGTTTAGTGGCCTACACCTATGAATGTGGGAGAAGTAAGATCATTTCATAGACTAGCAAATTTTTACCAGAAGTTCATTAGAAACTTTAGTGGTATTTGCACACCTATGATGATAATGAGGGGTGAATGGAAGGAATTCAAGTGGACATCAGGAGTACAAATTAGTTTTGAGTTGTTGAAGTAGAAGGTGACATAACAACCCGTTTTGGAATTGTTGGACTTTGATAAGGTATTTCAAGTGGATTGTGATGCTAGTGGAAGTGCAATAGGAGATGTGTTAAGTCAGGAAGGGAGACCAGTAGCCTACTTCAGTGAGAAATTGAATGATGCTAGGAGAAGATATTTAGTTTATGATAAGGAGTTCTATGTAATCATATAGGCCTTGAAGAATTGGAGACATTACTTGTTACCTAAGGAGTTTGTGTTGTATATAGATCATCAAACTTTACAATATTTGAATAGTTAGGTGAAGTTGAACTAGAGACATATGAGATGGGTAGATTTCATGCAGAGTAACACATTTGTGTTGAAGCACCAGAGTGGGGAGTCAAAGAAGGTTGCAAATGCATTGAGCTGAAGAAGGAGTTTATTGACGGACATAAGAATTGAAGTATTGGGTTTTGAAGAACTGAAGCATGTGTATGAGGATGACATTGATTTTGTGGAGGCATGGAGGGCTTGCAAGGAACCTGTGGAGACAAATATAAGTAGATGGTTGGATTATTTCATTTAGGAAGGTATGTTTTTCAAGAACAATCAACTATGCATCCCTAGAAGTTCAATGAGGGCGATTTTATCAAGGAAAAGAATTACGGAGGATTAGGAGGACATTTTGGGATTGATAAGACTGTAGCATTGGTGAGTGAAAACTATTTTTTTCCATAGTTGTATAAGGATGTTAGAAAGTATGTTCAAAGTTGTAGGATTTGTCAGGCTGCAAAAGGAAATAGTTAGAACACTGGGAATTATACACCATTGATAGTATCAAAGAGATCATGGGAGGACATAAGCATGGATTTTGTGTTGGGACTACCTAAGACACTAAGAGGATTTGATTAT
>VDFB02017197.1:0-20211 GCA_007258455.2 Sequoia sempervirens
TCCCATGGTTTGTGGCATTTATTTTATTAAAGTGGAATTTCTGGGTGGTTTCTCCAAATTTTTGATTAAATCACATGTTTTTTTCCCGTGCTTTTTTGTTTTTTCATTTAGAAATTGTTGTTGCAACGAATCAGAAACGAAGGGAGAAATTTTTTTGGATCAATTTCTAATGTTTTTGTTGTGTGAACATGTCTTTGTTGCGAGGTTTGTGAGCAGGTGGCATTGTTGAAAGTAGGTCATGTGGCTTGTTTATGCTATCACATTTTGCATACATGGGCTCGATTTTTTCTTTCTAGATGCATTTCAACTAGTGTTGCATTTTGTCAAACAGGCAGCTCCATTTTCTATCTTCTGCATTTTGCATATAAATGATGCAATGATGAGTAATTTGAACCTGCTAAAGAGAGTGATGTTGTACTATGAGACCACATTTCTTTGAGGCATTTTTTCAAACAGTTCATTGCCTTGTCTATGCTAATGCTCACTATTATGCTTTGATAGATTTTTTTCAAGCATTCATAGCTTGTTTGAAAGAACTTGTTTTAGGCTTTTAGCCATAGCAGCAAGGCACTGACCTATTTGATAAAATGCTTTGGTAGACATGTATGAAAAATGTGGTAGCATAGACAAGGAAATTAACTATTTGAAAAAATTGGCATAATCATCCCTAACATTCAGGGTTATGATCTCCTAGGGCATCTAAGACTTAATTGAATATAAGAAGATGATTAATAGAGATGCCAAAATATTGGAGGAGTGGAAAAGGTCTCAGGATATGAGCAAAATGATGCCTTGTCAAACCCAATAAAGCATAGATCTTAAAATTCCAAGAGCAATTCTTGAGTTTCAGCTCTTTATAATTATGCAACTGAATAACTATGAAAAAAAAAAATTTAATGTTTTGTCCACACAAATATATATCTATGCATGTACATATTTATGTGTATGTGTGTGTGTTTGTATACATATTTGTCATGCCCCACCATCCCAAAAATCCAGGGAAATTTAACAGTCCTGAAAGAAGGTCCCCTTGTCGAGGGAACTCAAATAAACATATAGAATGACTTACAAGAAACATTACACAGAGTAGATTCAGTGCACTCTCTTGCATTCTTCTAGATCTTACTCTCTGCACATATTCAATCAGATCTCATATTTGCAGTGTCAAAGTGTTGTTCCTAAGCAGATCTCAACATACATGAGTTTACCCTGATGCATGACATTATTAGCATATTATTGCCTCAAGTAAGATATAGCGGGCTCAAGAATGAATGCCACTCAATATAAGCATGCATGATTGATGTGCTATTATATTTAATATGCATGTATCATTTGATCATGCATCACATTGTAACACCAAGTAAATCCAATGTTGAAGTCTACATATTTCAATTTCTTACAAAAGAAAATGACACATGAACATATAATTCTCCCAGATAAGCTGAAGATGAAATTACAATGTACATACACCATTACAAAAGTAATAACAGTTTTCTTTTAAAAAAGCACCACTGAAAAAACCTACAATCTGAAATTTTTGAGAAATAGAAATCCTTTGAAATAAAGTTAGCCCATATGTGGATTAAGAGAGATATGGTGGGGTCAAGAACACCATAGCAACTAAACCTGACATAACTCCATGTAAAGTAAGAAATATTAGCAGAATGCTTACAGATAATAATTTTGTTCCATCCAAACAGGAAATCTCAACATATAACAAGATGTCATGATGCTGGGATGGTCATACTCACTCTTTTTTCGCTAGAGCTACCTCACTGGTAGAACCAGACCTGTAATCATGAAGAATGTTATAAATAGCTATAGCTGATTCATGCAGCTCTTCTGTCGATATTTCACCATCTAGGAATTCTGAGATAATAGTGAGAAATTCCTCATATGTCTTTCGAACTTCAATTGGTGCTGCATTACAAAACAAGGTAGATTCAAATGCATGTTAGCAAAGCATTAAATCAAAAATTCAAATGAAACAAAAATATTGGAATCCCCTTTAGATGAAAGCTATGGTATGATATCACTATTTAAGGGAGACAAGATGGCCGGTTTAGTGATCAAGGTGGAATAGTGTCTACTCATTCTACTGTGATAGATCTCTCTGGTTTATTTGTTATGTCTATACTACCCTGTTGGCAAGGAAAAAGAGTCTCTTTGGATGTAATCTGAAAACTATGGAACCATTGAAGAATTGCGAGTTAAATATATTTTAAGGAAAAATATTTTATTATTGCATTGATTTTGTAAGCATGCAAAATTATAATAAATATAATTATTAAAAAAGGACTTAAAATACAATTATTCTAATGCATGCAAATCTTCGATAGATTGTTGAATGGATATGCTCTAAATAATGTCGATATGTGGTTGCCCTCATTTTGTTAGTGTAAGATTATTAAATTGACAACATAATATTGCAGAGTTGCTATTGTGCTTTGATAGATTTTTTTCAAGCATCCATAGTTTGTTCGAAAGCACCTGTTTTAGACTTTTAGCCATAGCAGCAAGGCACTGAACTGTTTGATAAAATGCTTTGGTAGACATGTATGAAAAATGTGGTAGCATAGACAAGGCAATGAACTGTTTGAAAAAATGTCTCAAATAAATGTGGCCTCAGTGATGGAATGCCATGACAAACCATAGACATGGCAGTGAACTGTTTGGAAAAATGCCTCAAAGAAATGTGTTGTCAGAGGGAACAAGATAATTAATTATCTTGGTGGATGTGCGTACCCTCCTCTAATGATTAAATTTTTATTTAGAATTATCAGAGGGGTAAGGTAGGTAATCAGAATAATTATAACCTACAACCTATGGCAGTTTCTTGTGTGTTGTAGAGTACTACCCTGGTTCACTACCTTGCATATCTATAGTTTTATACCACTCTAAAGATACTTGTCAAGCGCTTCCAAAATACATGATTTGCTTAAAATAGAACAAGATTGAGTTGTTAGTCTTACAAACAGGAACTACACTTACAGGAGATAGAGCCATTGCTCTTTCTATCTGATCTTGCAATGAAATCAAAATAACAGCATAGTACATATAAAATTCATAAATATTTTCATAAATCAATGCCTTTGAACTGTTAGAGTATGACTGCACATGGGATATTGAAAACTTTGGTAATGCTGTCAAGAAACAAACATGAATTCACAGAGCAACCCAGAATTTCAACCAGGCTTCTCTTTACTAATTTCATTTAGTGAAAATTTATTGGCATTTAGTTGTGCAGTTATTAATACGTTAAAAAATGATACAACTAAAACATTCTTAGTAATCTTATATGTTGTTTTGTCCCCATTTGTTTCATTGCCCCCACCTTAACTAATAGTCTTCATGCTTTTATCTTCCTTGAATTCTTTCTGGGTTGCACACGCATGCTCTGCACTGTATTAGCTAACTTTGTGTCTTCCTCTATTCTTCTTTTAAAAATATTTTACTTATGAAATGTTATTATTATTGGTAGCTACTAATTTGAGAGCTAAGTCCACTGTATTGAACTTGCAGAGACCTTTAATTAGGGTACCATACATAATAATATCTAAAGAATAATTCTCTTTGCATCATGAATGCTTTGCTTTCTGTAACCAAAATATAGTCAAAGTCCATTGATTTCTCAGCTTTTGTGATCAAATTCACTTTGGAGTGAGTTGGGCAGGTTTGGAGTTCTATGAGAATGGCGTTTTTCAATTTTATTTTAGAGGTGCCGTTTGGGACAGGCCGGCATAATTCAAAGGAAACTCTTGTGAAGAAAATCTCGAAACATCATTAAAATGTCCACATTTTTCTATTTCATACCTCCACAACATCAATAAAATCTTGTTTTTTATGGAATGCACCGATCCATTTAGTATGGTCTGGAGTCCTATTGAAGGAAGGATATCAAATTTTATGAAATAAAAACAAAATTTCTAAATTCTAGAAATGAATTCAATGACCAAGTCGTAGCTGAATTTTATAATGAGATTTACCCATTGCTGAATTCTAAAGTAATATATTTACGGTGGAATTTCTGATGAAAAATATCTTTTTCAATCCAAATTACAAAACTGATTACCACCAACATATGTGCAGCATATTTTATTATAATTTTTACTAACAGAGACAAAAAAATACAACTCCAGTCTCCAACAATATTGATTTCAATGAGGAAGTATGCAATACCAGGAATCCATCTTCATGTGGTGTGCATTAAAGAAGATCGTAGCAGGTATCAAAGCAATGTCTATCTACTTGATATAAACATGGATTTCCTTGGCATCCACATACACTAAATCTATTGATGCAAATTTTGACACTTCACCACGTGTAGATTTAGCAAGCTGTAAGAACAGAGAACTTGTATATTGAAAATAATAAAAGAAAAAGAGAAGAAAGATTGCAATTTTCATCAAGCTGCATGTAGAAAAGAACCAAAACTTTGTCCAACGTATCCCTCATGAGCTTGTAAACTTCCAATTTCCTTGTGAGAGTTTGTAGTAAGTAGCTCATCTCTATAGGAAAAATAAAGAAATCCAATTTCTCCCTTTTTCTGCAAACAAGCACTGGCTATTACCACAATGCAAGCAATAAGAGACATCCCAAGCTGTTATATAACATGCAAAGTAGAGAATGGATTTTTAATTAAAAACGCATGCTACAGAGCTTTAGAATAAGGACGGAATAGGAATGTAAAAGAAGCTCATTATGCCAGATCTAGCCCCATGTTTATTAGCATAACTTTTAAAAATTTAGATATCAAGTCAATCTGTATGATCCATCTTTCACAAAAATGTTTTGAGTAGTAAAAAAGACAATAAAATATATGATTTGAAGGGGGTTCCTGATGATCAAGCTCTTCAATTATTCAGTTGGCACACTTTTCTCCAGAAAAGTCCTCATAAAGCATTTGAAGACCTTTCTCTCATGGTCGTGAAGTACTATGATGGCTTACCACTTTCACTAGAGGTTATTGGGGGCTTCCTTTATGGTAAGTGAGAGAGAAGCTTTTGGCTTGAAGCATTAGAAGCAGCTGGAGAGTGCCATGTATGATAGCATCCATGGGAGGCTCAAAATTAGCTATGAAGGTCTTAATTCTAATGAGAAGGAAATATTACTATGATGGCTTGAAGATCTTTCTCTCATGGTGGTGAAGTACTATGATGGCTTACCACTTTCACTAGAGGTTATTGGGGGCTTCCTATATGGTAAGCGAAAGAGAAGCTTTTGGCCTAAAGCATTTGAAGCAGCTGGAGAGTGCCATGTATGATAGCATCCATGGAAGGCTCAAAATTAGCTATGAAAGTCTTAATTCTAATGAGAAAGAAATATTCCTCGTCATAGCCTATATATTTATTGGTAAAGAGACCGAAACGACAATCACAATTTTGGGAAGCTTCAGATTTGGCTCCAAACATAAATGTGATGAATTTGGTACTCAAGTCCCTATCAAAATAAGTGATGATGGAAAATTCATGATGCAACATCACCTACGAGACATGGGAAGGGCTATTGCAAACAAATCCAAAGAGCCTAGCAATTGCAGCCACCTATGGAAGTTGCATGAAGTGCAACAAGTGCTAAAGAGCCATCAAGTAAAGAAAGCTAGTTGGATTCTTATGATTCTTGGTTTATCTTTGAGGACATAACCAAGTATAAATTTTATTGTGCTAATCCTAGTTGGATACTTAGTTAGGAAACCAAGAGCATCAGGTATCTTATATTAGATGGGGAATTGGACGTGGAAGATCTTGTCTTGGACTTACTATTATGGTATAAAAGTCTTTCCCAGCTATCTTGTAGAGCTCAAACTCCTTGAAATGCTTGCTCTGTCATCAACTAAAATACAAGAGTTCTTTGATCTCCCTTCTGCAAATTTTAAAAAAATGATTTTACTAAGATGCTTTAGGTTAAAATGCTTGCCTGAATCTATAAAGAACTTGAAATATCTAACATATTTGGACATCAACAAATGTCATGGTCTAACCGCTTTACCACCATCAATAGGTGAACTTAAATGCTTGTCTAGTTTGTGGATGAAAGAATGCACAAAGGTATCTCATTTGCCAGTTGAAATTAGAAAGCTGGTATGTCTGAAAGAATTAGTGATGAACAACTATTGAAATGGAACTTCCTCAAATTGGGAGCCTCATAAACTTGGAATATCTACTTCTAAAAGGCTACAACAAGTTAAAGCCTTTGCCATGGGATATTGGTGAGCTCAAATCATTAATCTTTTTGGACTTAAGGAATTGCAGTAGTTTGACAAGTTTGCCTAGGTTGATAGGTGAGTTGAAATCTTCACTCTCTCTAGACATGTATCATTGCATAAGTATAAAGAAGCTACCAGTAGAGATATGTAACATTGTAACTCTTGAAAACCTTAGACTTGGAAAATTCTATAAACTGGTTGAGCTTCCAAATCTGTCAAATTTTTTACACCTGTGACTTCTGGATCTGTCCAAATGCTTATGCACATATCGAATCTTCATGATAAATTCTCAGAACTTAAATCATTAGTGACCTTACAAGCAGGGAAATGCAAAGTTCAGGAAGGTGATCTCACATAAAATTTTGGAGATTTACAGTCACTAGGATACCTGAATTTGGAACACAATATATTTCACTCACTACCATTAAGTATTATTTTTCTTGTTAGATTCACAAAGTTGATCCTACATCACTGTCAAAATTTAATGGAGGTGTAGATAGCCCCCCCAACCCCACATTGTGGATTCTAAATTGAAGGACACCCCAGTAGGTAAATTTAACAATCAAAAAATGATAATAATAACAATAATAATAGGCACTAATAAACACTTTTTTCTAGAGACAAAAGTCTTATGATTTTTCCAATCAATTATATTCACAACTCTGACATATCACCATTTTCACCAAGAGGCATAAGGATGACATATAATATACAATGGCCATTGTTCTCCAAAATGTCCTTCAAAGGCATACGTCCAACCTTGTTAGAGACAATTCTTCCAATTTGTAATAGTGAACAACTCAAACTAGCCACAGTCCTCTTTGAATGCCTTATATTTCCGTATACAGGGGCTTTCAACACATGCGCGTTACCAAAGAAAATAAAAAGAGAATGAATCATATTTTCAGATTATTCTAAAAAGTTCCTTCCACCGATTAGCTACTTGTATGAAATTGGCTTCTTCAACCCTAAAAGAAGGTGCCTGAATAGCAGTGCAAATGTAAGAAACAAAAATTATAGCTCTAACACTGAGTCAAAATAGCAAGAACACATGATAGATACTGGAATTGAAATTTTAGAAAAAGAGCATTAAGGATGAACAAATCAATGGCTACATGCCTATTGGTATGAAGGTCAAATCAGCAAATTTTTTATCAATGCCTCTTATAATTTTATCTTGTACTCGTCTTAAAAATGTTCATGAGCTTGTACCAACTCTGCAATTTATCATATGGGGAAAATATAAGCCTAAGAAACAACATTACCAAATATCTATCGTAAAAATCTTATGTACAATACCAACAATGAAAGAAACATTCGCAAACCTGCTATCTTTGCTTTTTCCAGTTGCACTATCCATCGCAATTGACTTCACCATGTGTGGATTTGCAAGACTGATTAAATACTCACATTCCTCCTTAGTCTGTTGAATAATAGAAAAATCAATCGCAGAGAATGTTGTTCTTCCATGACTCCATAACCCTCCTAGCTTATAACATTTTTCTATCAATTTATGACTTTTGTACAAATTGAGGTACTCAACTCACAGACATAAATTATTATGCTTAAATACCACACAACTTAAAATAGGAAAACACTTTTGCATGTCAAGTTAAGGGAATACAAAGTTGCCTGGCAAGCAGATGCCCATTTCCAGGGCATCTAAGAATTGGAAAATGTCCAAACGGCTAGGAAACATTTTCCACCTTGAAGCATTTCTGACAACTGATTTTTTTTTTAACAAGACAGAAACCCTGGCTATGCCATTGTTTTTCAATTATGAATTCAAATAGGCACAATACTATTATTGTCCCATGAATGTTCCAGGCTTTCTTTCTCGAACCCAGTTGTTGTATTCTTAAATCCATTATGAGCGTGGATAATTTTGATTATAAAAGAAACTTTACCAATTATGCCAATGCTTGTTTTTACAATTTTTGCATTGTCCTCTATTCACCAGAGGCCTTTTCATTGGTTATCTATTTTTTATCATCTCATTCCTGAATCAAAGATTAAAGTACCCAACAAATTCATCGAGCAAACTGATCTTCGTAGCAAATTGAAACATAAATAGAGCGAAAATGATGCCTTTGAAATAATAGCCGAAGGCTTACCCCAAAACTCCATCGTAGACTGCCACAGAAAAAAAATATTCTCCTCGCTTACAGATTGCTCTGACTTGTACAAGATGTTTGCAGCTTCTGAATTATGAGGAGCAGTTTGAAAATATAGCGAGTGAAGAACCAAATAATCAAGAATGAGAGATGTTAGGGTTTAGTTAGGGATTGTGCTGTGATTCATCTCGAATTCAATTTTTTTCCCTCCACGTTGAATCGCCTGAAACCCTAGATGGGCCTCAATCTATTGGTAGTAAACGGTACGTAAGGCTGAAGGAATTTAATACCAAACATTCGCCATGACGAAGTAGCTTCGACACTGGCGCCAAGCACCTTCATAGCAGCGCCAGGCAGCATGAGGTGGATTGGTGAAGACACAGAGACGCGCTAGCAGTAAAAAATGAGCGTTACAAACATTCGTTTAACCCCAGGTGGCCACGTTTCTCGGCGTTGAAATGTCCTAGGTGAGGTTTTTCCAGCGGAAAAACCCGGCGTGAGACAACTTCCCAGCGTGAGAAATTCACGGCGACAATCTCACACTATATATAGCCTATCAGCTAAATAAATTATTTTTAATAGTATATAGGTTATAATATACATATATTGTATTCTATTATAAAATAAAAAATATAAAAATTATTATAATTAATTAGTCAATCTCACATATTTCTTTATATAGAATGTAAATTAAATTAATATATAAATATATAGGTATATAGAATAAGTTAAATTAATATATAAATATAGGTTATATTATAATATATTATATATTGTATTCTATATATAGAATAAATTAAATTAATATATAAATATAGGTTATAATATATTATATATTGTATTCTATAATAAAAAAATATAAAATTATTATAATTATTATAATTAGTAATTCATATATTTTTATATAGAATAAATTAAATTAATATATAAAAATCTAATAGTTTAATTGATCTTTGGAGAGATTAGAAAAAAGAAAGAGAGATAGAGGGGGGGACAATTCTATATAAAGAGAGGAATATATATTAACACTTGCGCCTAAAGGAGGTTGAAGGATTGTGTTGATAGAAAACTATATGTATGTTAATATGTTAGAGAGTATGTGTTTGTGCATGGATGTGCTACAAATTCTAGTTGCATGTGGCTAGCTTAAATAATTAATAATAAATGTTAAATAATGGAATGAAATAAATTTAGATAAATCTAGATTAGGGCTCCCCAACATACTTCGCACTCTTGGGCTTAGATGTAGTGAAGTTAGGGCTCTTTAACATGCTTCCTCTATGACCCCATCATGGTGGACTATTGGAATAACACTATTGATTTTTGACTCCTTAAATGATCTATTCAAATAGATTGAAATAATTGATAATATATGTATTATATGTACCATAACTCTTATTGAATCACTAGTAGAACTATATGTTATCTAACATGATTGTAGGACCAAATTATTTGTGTGACTAATTGTTTAGTCATTTTTATTTGTGAAATGTTAATTTTTTTTATAAAATATGTGAAGGCCTTAAGACTTGCACCGAGAGGAAATGTCTTCCACACAATAGGTATTTTTGGTGCACCAAGCAACCTAGGCGGCCAAATGGCCTGCTTAGATAGGGGTCCCATGAGGGGGCTTAAGCTCTATGGATTATGATCAAATTTGAAAGAAAAAATAATAGAGTAATAGTTTTTAATTTAGTCATTTTTTATTTGTCTAATATTATTCATTTATTTAGTCATTTTTTGTCGATATTATTCATTTATTTAGTCATTTAGTTATGATTTTACCCAATTACCAAATTAGTCACTTATAAATGACAAAATTAGTCATTTATTTTCAAAATACTATTAGTGTTAGTCACATGACTAAGATTTTTAGTCATGTGACTAAAATTTTTAGTCGCGTGACTAAAATTCATGTAGTCATTTATTTACCCGAATTCTACTAGTGTCTCAAATGCTTGATACCCAGGGTCATTTTTATTGCCACAACAACCATAGGATCATTGTTGAGAAAAATCCTTTTAAGACGTTGATTAGTTATTTCTCTGAACAAAGATTAATGTCGAGCCAATGACTTCAAGGAAATCAGGGTAGCTACCCCAAATCATGCTAGCCCATCCATTGACACCTCCACTATGAGTTGAGAGTGCTTGGCCAATATCATCACCCAAGCTCTAGCCACTCCCACCTAGATAGAGAGAACACCATTCACAACTAGAAGAAAATAAAATTGGAAATGAAATGACCCTTGCTTCGGCCGTAAAGCCAACTCTTAATAATGAATTAATGCCAAGTACTATAGAGCCATTACCTCCACTAATGAATCCCCTCCAAATGTGTCGATTAACTCTAAAATGACTAAAACCTTTAGATTAATGCGCTCAAACTGTCCTAAAAAATGGAAACCATGCTCCCTCATTAAAACACGTACTTTGTTGACATGAAGTTTCCTGCCCATCACTTATCAAGAGAAACTGCCCACATCATCCCCTTCACCCATGTCGCCAAACACCGTGGCATAAACTGCCACATCGCCTCCACCAGAGTGGAGGGACGCCCGCCCTACCACTCGCATAATATTATATTTTTATTATATAATATTATAATATTATATTATATTATAATATTATAATATATTATAATAATATAATATTATATAATACTACATTATATTATATTATATTAAAATATAATATAATATTACATTAAATATTATATAATATTATATTATTAATATTCCATTGCGATTTTTTTTAGCAGGCTTAATGAGCGGGAAAAATGGGTGCCATAATTTTCAATTTACAGCTAGTAATTTTTATTTTAACAAACATACTCTAAACCCCTCATCGAAACCTTATTTTCAAGGTGTAGCTCGCCAAATCAGAGAAGTGAAAGGTCAAAACCAACAAGGAAGAGTTTGGAGGATCCTTTTCATGAACACAAATATAACATTGAAGTTTACAGAGCAAGGTATGGTGTGCATTTAGAGCATGGACCGTTTGACAAGTAGACATATGACTTTTTGTGGATGATGATCTTTGGGGAATTGGCTCTTCTTGTAAGTCTTAACAAAAAAATTTTGAGTGCCATATTATGTTGTTATTGTTTGAGACAGAAAGAAAGCATTTCATTGAATGTTATTTGTTTTTGTTTGTGCTACTTAATTTTTAATGCCTTAGCATGTCATGTGGGATGGAGTGATGTTTATTGAAGACTTATCTTGAGACAGTTAGGGCTTGAAAATCCTCTCAAAATTGAAAATTCATGGAATCCTTGCTTGTTAATCATGTAGGGATTTTCTCTTGTTCTAGCCTTAAACTCATATTTCATGGGAAGGTATCTTGTTTTCATGCTCCCATACATTTGCACTCAGTCTCATTTGTTGGGGTACCCTACATCCAACATTTAAAACCTTCCTTTTCTAGGAATTCCCCCATTGAGGAGCTACTATAACTCAATCTTGTTTCAAACTCCCATAATGTTGCTACAGGGTCATTATGGTTTCAATTAGAATAATTTGAAATATTTGCTATAGAAGAGTATTTTTCTTACATTTTTGTCAAATCCCTGCATTTCAATAACTATGGGCCATGGCCTCCTATAGCTTGTTAACTGAGGTATTTTTCTTACAAACAATATTTGTGCTTCCAATATCACCCTTGGTAGGGAACTTCAATCATTTCTCAGTCATAGAAATAGCAACTATGTCACCAATGATGCTCAAATCTTTACAGATATGAGAAAACTCTTGTTATGGCATCCTCATGATAGATTGGTACTCAAACTCGGGAATAACCAAACATTTGGTGTCAATGTCCATTAACTTCATTTCAAAGTTTGAAATCTTATTCTAGTTGGGGCTTTCAAATATGAAGGTAACAATATTCTCTCCATTGTCAGCCTTGATGGTGATAATATCATTGTTACTAGTGCAATTCAACATCTTGGCCATGTTGTTGAGATTCATCCCCATGGAATATTCCTATCACACTTGAAATGCTTTTAGCCTGTCGACCTCAAAAAAAGAGCCACTAGGGTCACATGGCTTGAATCCATGGGCTGTAAAGAAAACCCAGTTTCCAACCAATTGAAGTTGGCATATGTGACCAAATCCTTCATGATCACCAGCACCTTCTGTAGACTCCTCTGAACAAGCCTTAATTCTGACAGCTCAACATGGGAAAAAATTAAATGGAAAGCATAAATTAAAATAAAACAAATATACCCAACAACATAAGAGAACTTGTGAGAATGCTCCATAAAGTATGGAAAAATGATTTTATGAGGGTGGGAAAGTATTCAAAATGATCCAAATGTTTGGAAGAAGAAAAAAGATTGTGGAAAAATAGGAGGAATGATAATTGAATGAGGGTTTCAAATATTATTAAGCAATTGAAAAAATGTAGCAAATGAAACTTTCTACTAATTTATTTGTTGTGAATGGAAACTAGGATCAAATTTAGAGAAATACTTAAAAACAACAGGATCGTTACTTATAGGTTTTTTTTCTTGTACAAGTCTTAGGATCTTTGAAGAAATTCTAGAAGCTAACTACTTGGTTTATCACTTGTTACTTTTCAATACAATTAGAAAAGTGATTTAACTTCTCAATTCAATTAAAATAATTTTATTATTGTTGTTTTCATAGAAATAGTTATAGAGCAAGTGGTGTGTGCAGCCACAAAGTTGCTATAGAGAAATGAAGGCAGTAGGTGTTGTGGATGCTACATGTGAAGCAATTTTTGAGCTTATAATGGGGATGGATGAAACTCGATACAAGTAAGTTTTGTTTGTAGTATGTGTTCCATTGGACACTATTAACAATATGTTTGGATCTTCTTCCCACAATATGTTTTATTGTCTCTTTATAATTGTTTTCATCTTCTTTTGTTGTAGGTGGGATTGTAGTTTTCAATATGGAAGCTTGGTAGAAGAGGTCAATGGGAATACTACCATTCTTTACACCTGCATTAGATAAAGTAGGCTGGGTAGAAGCCATAATAGTGGTTTACAATTGAAGTGAGGAAGGAAAACTCATAGAAAACAAATGCATGGCAAAAAAATGATTTTAGGGGTTCATACGAACATACTGGTTCGACCGAACTCATTAGGGGTTCACTAGAACCTGGGTTCAGGCGAACCTTTTTAATGCTTCCACCAAAATGAAAACAAAAGTCCTTATAAAGGGGTTAAACCGAAACCACGGGGTTCATTCGAACCCCCCTTATTCCTCATCCCTCCTCTGAGACACCAAAAAACCCTAAATTTTTGAACTTCGGAGCTCCGGTTGATGATGAAAATGGATCAATCTTCACAAACCCAATTGGAATCAGGTAGTCCTCGAAACAAGCTATCCAATGAATATAATCTTAATATGTTTTGGTTTTATTATGTATTTGTTTTTTTAGTTTTATTAAACATAGGTTTTTCATCGAAAATGAAGGTCTATGTTATGCACATGTGGAAAAATAGCAGATTATCAAAACAAAAATTTGAAAAATATGGTGCGAGGACAGGCAGTCCTTCGATCCAACGAAAAAAAAAATTTGAATTTTGATATATACAAAAAAGTTATGTGTTATCTGGTGGCGCTATGTTTGAATTGTAATTGGTTTGACTTGAGAGCGATTAAAATATTCAATAAAAGCGTCTAACCAAGTGGAAGCACTAGATATCGAGATTCTGAATCTAAATTGAAATAATTATAATTTTATCCTTCATGGAAAAAAATTATGCGTTGCCTCTGATTTCGCCACTTTTAAAAAAATGGAGTGTTTTGAAAAAAACTAGTTTCATGGGAATGGAAAAAGAAGTGTAAAATGATTCCAAAAATTTTGAAAAAAATATTTTTAGAATCTACTTAAAAAATGTGACGAGACTCTAGTTTGCATTATCTTCAATTTTTTCACGGTTTAGCTGCTATAACTGCCCGAATGTGAAGATTTAGTTAAAAATAATAATTTTGGTATCTCGGGTTTGACCAAAAAATTGTAAACCACTATTATTGGGATCATCCGCTTTGATAGATATGTATGCAAATGTGGAAGCATAGAACAACATGTCTTGGATTCAATTTAAATCTTGAAATTAATATTTGAATAGTGGCATTCATTTTGGGCTCAAGGCATATAGAAGTCTAAGGTTCGCTATTAAAAAAAAAGAACAAACCCAACCCTTGCCCATTGGGAAGAAGACAAAATTTGAACACAAGATGAAGTGTTGCAGCGCACGATGAAGAAGGGAATGGTTGGTTTCCAAGCATAAGAGCTCAATAGGAATATGTGAGGGTGCCAAGTTAAGAATGAAAGGGTAGGGGCGATAGGCTTTTGGGAGTGGGACCAAGTGAAAACAAAGAGACATGAGGTGCACAAAATAATAAAAAGTAATTGCAACACTCAATGGGAAGATAGAAGGCCACAATTAAGAAATTGCAATTTAGAATCATTTTGAATGCAAAAAGAAAAGGAAAATGGAGAGCTGCGTTGAAGTGGAGCCCGTAAATCGGGTAAGTAAAGAGAGACAAAGTGTGCCATATAAAATTAGAATGGTCTATGAGTAGAGAAGGAGGAGGGACTGCACCAGAGTAAGTAAGGGGCAGTAATTGAAAATAATAGAAACTCGCACCTTTACTAAGCTAGTGAATGAGAAGGTGGGGAGAGGCGTCAAGTCAAGGAATGTGCAGTTGATGGGGGTGCTAGGAAAGGATATGAAGCACAACAATAAGTGAAAAAGAAAGTGTGTAGTTAAGACAAAAAAGGAAGGTCGAAAGGTAATGACCAAATCAACCATGTGAAGGAGAGTGTCAATCAAGACAAGGGGTGTAGTAAAGAGTATTCAAGCTGAAGAGAGCTTTTGTATTTTGTATTTGGGATTGAAATTAATAAAATATGAGTTTGTTGCAATTTTGTTTATGAAGTGTCGAATTAGGGTAGATTTGTGCCTTTGGGTTGTTTTGTGTTTTGAGTTGTTTGAGTGGAGGGGAGTACCCTCTACATCATCATGTGCATACAAATTTGTATGCAGGTGAATTCAAATTTGAGTGCAATTTGTGATGGTGAATAAAAGGATTAGATCAAGGAAGTATGATCGAACATGAATAAGATAGAGGAAGAGAAGAGTGGGTGAAGGAACATCTATTGAAGAACAACCCATGGAAAATATTGATGACCAAGGTGACGTGCAGGTACAAGAACAAACTAAACCTAGTAATATAATTTTTTTGGACTATGGTATGGAAAATCTGATGGAGATGGATGAGGATTCTCTTTTCAATAATATTTCATTTGAAGATATGTTATCTGAAAGCACATTAAAATTACACTCTAAAACAATATGGGATGAATTTTTTGAAGAAAAATCTCTAATTGGAAGAGCATAGTTAGTTGCAAGGTTATTTAAACAAAAATAAATGACCCCTGTTTTGGAGTTGTTAGGGGTTGGTAATAGGAAAAAGTCATCAGATTTAAAACAAACAATTGTTGAAAACTTGCAAGAAGCATTGAAATGTATTGAAAAGAAGAGTCAATCTAGTGATCTAAGTGTTGCATGTAGAGTGTTGATGACTGTAATTTATAGTAAGAAATTATCGCATAGAAGAAAAGTTCAAGTAATTTCTGAATTACTAAATGTTTCTAGGAGAATTGTTCAAAGGTATATTGAAAAGAAAAATGAAATAGATGGAAAAATTGAGAAAAAATGGGTAAATATTTGTAGCCCGGTTCCCTAAAAAGATAGAATTTCAGAAGATGTAAAGAAATAGGTGGTTGAATATTGGACCACCCACTCTCGTGTTTCTTCTAATATAATAGATACTATACAAATAATAGGTGAAGATGGTACAAAAATTTCTCATCCAAAACATTTTATAGATACAACACAAAATAAACTTTTTGAAGCATCCAAACAAGATTTTTCAAATGTGAAGATTTGTCAAAGGATGTTTGAGACACTACGACCATCATTTGTATACATGTATAAATAAAGTACATGAAACTTGTTGTCAAAATCATATTGAATTTGATCTACACCTACAATCATATAAAAAAGCTATGGCAGCAATTGATTGAAATTTAGTCATCCCTGGAAGCACAACGCAATTTATGAAGTCTCTTGTATGTGAAAAATCAAAAGATTCGAATGAATTCAATGTTTAGTGTATAAAAATTGTATGTAATGATTGTGATTTCATGGTTTATTGTGTTATGTGATTATGTGAAAAATGTAATATGTTAATAGCCTTGTTTAAACAATTAATTAAATTGAAAATTGATTGGCTAAGGTAATTTAATAGAGTGGAAAAATTAAAATAATAATTACCTAAATTAATTTTATGAAATATAAATGATATGGTTATTAATAAATAATTAAATTAAATTGTTCAGTTGAAAAGTAAATGTTTTATTAAATAACTAGATTAAAATTGTATTGTTTTAAATTATAATTTACTTTCATGTAAAGATAATCATTTAAATGAGGAAAATAATGTGATTTTTAATTAAATAAATGGGATAATATTTGGAATGGATGAAAAGTCGAGTGTAAAATGGAAAAAGATGAAAAAAACAAAAGGGTGCACATACGGCTCGAAACGGGAATGGAATCGGGAAACTTATTTTATTTTAAGATTTTTGCCTGATTTTTTCTTCGAAAAATCGAAATCTCTCTCTCTTTGTTTTAATATGGATCAAATTGGTGGACCAGTGGATTTGGTTTTCGGAATGAAAATTTTGTCTGCAAGTCCATTTTATCAAAAGAAGGTTATTGGATTGAATGTTCGGGGAATAATATTCTTTCTCTACAAGAAGATGTCGGTGAAAAGGAGATTCAAACTCGTGCTGAAGACTCCCAATAAACATCGCATCAGGAGGTGAGCTTTTGGAACTGACATTAAAGGGGTCAAAAGTATGTATTAAGGAGAGGTACGCATATGAATTCTAAGCAAAGTTTCTTGTATCTTTCCAATCGTGAGTTTTCTAATGCTTGTCTCTAATCTATAGCTTATTGACAAAGAAATCTGCTTATTATCACTGGATTAGAATCTCCCCTTCGATTTATCTTCATAGTTCAATGGATATACATCTGAATCGATCTATTCTGTGCACATTCTGCAATCCTTTCATTCGTTCTGTCTGGCGTTAATGGTCATCCTCTAAATTTGGTGATCGTTGTCGTTGTGGGAATCCAATTTGAAGGTATAACCTACAATGTTAGCATTCGAGTTTTACTGCTATGTAGGGTGATTCAATGCGTGTTTAGGCTGGAAACGATGGTTAAGCTTTTCTCTGTAAAGACTCCTTTTGTTGCTTCATTGACTCTCGTCGTGCAAGCTAGCTTGATTATTTTCACTACATTTCCCCATATCTTGAGCTTGTCGATGACATTCCTCTTTGTATCCAACTTCTCATTGCATTTGATTTATATTCTTAGATTATCTGAAGTTAAATGTTTTAGATTTTGATCAAAAGGTGCATAGTGTTTATCATCGCATCATATCTAAATAAGAACGCATCATGTTGTTATAATCTCTGTAGTATATCCACAGTTGCTTCATGACCTTTACAAAGAATTAATGTAGGTTTCTTTCCCTCAGCAATAGTTTTGATTCCGCTTCAATCTCGAAATAAATAGAGTCACATTAGAGGAATCACTACCTCGTATTTCTTTCTTCCCTTAGTTTGTAACCGTAGTCATGCATTTCCGATATGACTAAATGGGGTCTCCGATGTCAGAGGTTACTTGAAACAATTTTATAGGTTTTTTTCGGAATTTGTTTGCAGCCATAGCTTAGTCGTTCTTCTGATGAATCGACCCAATCTTGTGCCAGTAGTGAGCGCATTATAGTCCTAAAAGAAAAAAAAAAACAGTGTCGCTGGGAATACTCAGCCTTAAATCATACGCGATCCACAGTGTAGGTAAGGGCGTTTCACAGATAGTTAGCGCGGGCCTGAAGGCCAACCATGCACTCCTCATGGTCTGCGATATATGTAATGCAATAAATATTTTTAAGGAAATTTAAATTTAGTCGCTGGAAAACGATTTGATCTACTTATCTGTTAATGGCAATTACACAAATGTTTCATTCTATTTCCATTTTGTAGCACATCCATATACTTCGACATGAGGTATAGTGCTTCAGTGATACCTCTTACTCTCACTCCATTCGCTGTATTTGGGAGGAGGTTGGATTTTCTTTGGTGATTCGATCTATCTTTATCTTTTCTTCCATTTCATACCTCAAGCCAATCCTTATGTTTGCGCGCCTCCACTTTTTGCAATATGTAGCAGATTCTGTAGAGTTCTCTAATATTTGAATGATTCGCACCATCATACGTTTGACAGCAGTGTTGTTTAATTTTAGATATATGTTGATTTAAATATGTATGCAACTGTATTAAGAACTACAGCGTGGAAACAACGATTCAATTATATATGTATGTATGTAGCCATACATTATTAGTTATGGTTTCTGTTTGCTATAAATGACATGTAACGGTATTTATGGTTATCAGATTTAATTCTATTTAATTTGAAACTTCAGTGTTTAAGTAAAAGCATATTTGTAAAACTCTCTCTTTATATATATACAAATATGTGTATATATACTATGATACTAGTCAAAGCATCTCTTTGTTATTTTAAATGTGGTTTTATTTTGTTTATAACTTTCATTAAGGAATAGATGGAAAATATATTTAATATATTCATATGATTATATATATATATATATATATATATATATATATATATATATATAATACAAAGATGAGTAATCTTAATATAAAACATATCTATATATATATCATGATTTTATTCGAAAGTAATTTGTTTGTGTAAAAGTGTATATTAGGATATTCAGGAAATATGTTTATATTTATATTTACTAATATTTAAAAAGCAAGTGGTTTGTATTTTATATAATATGACTTCTTAAATTATTTTAAGTGATTTTATAATGATATACAAATAAAATGTAAATTGATTATTTAGAATGTCTTTGAAATTAGTAAAATTGAATAAACGTTTTGGATAGTATAATTGTTTCAGGTAAGGGGATTGAGTAGATAATTAAGTGAATGGAATTTATTTGCTTACCTGGATGATTGAAAGATTGACTTTGATCAATTACATTTAGATATCTGAAAGGCCAATGTAAATAAATGAAATTAGATGATCCTTTGAATGTTGATTTCCCTTATATACATTTAATCGTTGATTCGTAAGTTCTTTATATGTATAGTTATTTAGAACACCTGTGATTGTTATCATGATTGATTTGATTGTTTGAGTGGGTTGATTTTTGAGTAGCGGTATTTATATAACATATTTACATAATTTCTTTAATTGATTAAAATGTTTGCATCACGAGAGAAAAGATAAATGTTTTGATGAATTAAATGTTCTTTGAAATTTATCGCTTTGATCGTGTTGACAAAACTTAGGATGGTCATGTAATTCCTTTAACTATTTTAGTGACTTTGTAATGAACAAATAAATAGATGTAATTGATTATTGAATGTATTCGCGCTTTTAAAGGGTGGTCTTTGATTGTTTCATATTGATGTATCTTCCTTTTGAGTTGTTTCGGCTTGAGGAGTTTTTATTCATCAAATTCTTGTTGGTGTTTTATTGGAAACCTGAATTACTTTGACTTACCCTCGTTTGAGAGTCTTGGGTAGTCGGTCTTTTAGACTTCCAAAGGATAAAGGGGATTATGGTTTTCCTTGCAAGCGCTAGTATGGGGGCCGGGGATCTAGTGAGGCTGCCTGGATAACCCGGGATGGGGGCTGGCAACCTAAGAGGATCCACATTGGGTAACCCATATCAAGCCGTTATTTTTTGCATGAGTTTGTGTTGTTTCACCTAATAGTGGGTGGTTTCATGATTTGGTCATTT
>VDFB02017198.1:0-20738 GCA_007258455.2 Sequoia sempervirens
AAGAAAAAGTTGTGTTTTTGGTGCAAGGCACCCTATGATGAAAAGCACATATGCCCACTTCGTCCGAAAGTCAAAAATAACCAAATGGAATGGTTTTATGAGGGCGAAGAGCAATCTGATCTGTCAGACCAGCAAGCTGATTCCGAGCCCTCAGATGATGAGAAGTCCGAAAATGAGAATGAACATGAAGGTGGAAGGAAGCTACAGGAAGCCCATCTGACTAGTCTTCAGAGAGATGGTTCATTTCGACTCCGTGGGGTCTTAGCAGGTCAGAAGGTGATTACTTTGTTGGATACGGGTGCGACACATAATTTTATTGGTGCACGTTTAGTGGAGAGACGTGGTATCCAGACAGAGGCTTTCGAGGGTATCCGAGTCAAGGTAGCTGACGGATACACTCTCAGGTGCGACAGAAAGATTACTGATCTGCCGATGAGATTGAACAACTATGAATTCAAGACTGAATTCTATGTTGTTAATATGGGTGATACAGATGTGGTACTAGGGATGGCATGGTTGCATGATTTGGGTGAGTTCACGCTCAACCTACGGGACATGGAGATGAAATTTAAGGTTGACGGAAGACCACATGTCATCAAGGCAATACGGGACAGTAATCTTAGGATGGTTTCATTCAGGCGGATGGAGAGGCTCATTCGTCATGAGATGGTTGACTGGGCGGCTGAGTGCATGTTGATGCCAGCCCAGCAGGAGCCGCAGAAGGGTGAGTACCACCCTGACATACAGATTCTGAGGACTAAACACTCCAAAGTGTTTAGTGATATTCCACCTGGTAGGCCTCCAGATAGAGGTACAGAGCACATTATTGAGTTGGAGGAGGGCGCAAAGCCCGTTATGATTACTCCCTACCGCCATCCGAAACGACTCAAAGATGAAATAGAAAAGACCATTAATGAGTTGTTGGCTATGGGTCATATCAGACCTAGCAAATCCCCTTTTGCTTCATCGGTTGTATTGGTGAAGAAGAAGGATGGATCCCTTCGGATGTGCATCGATTACAGGCAGCTCAACAAAAGAACCATCAAGAATAGGTACCCCATTCCGCGCATTGATGAGCTGATAGATGAGTTGCATGGTGCAGTCTTCTTTACGAAGATTGATTTGAGATCAGGGTACCATCAGATACAGATGAGGGAGCAGGACATTGAGAAAACCGCTTTCCGGTGTCATTGCGGTCACTTCGAGTTCTTAGTTATGCCCTTCGGGTTAACCAATGCACCTGCCACCTTTCAGGCAACTATGAACAGGGTTTTCAGTGCTCAGTTGAGGAGATTTGTGTTAGTCTTCTTCGACGACATTTTGGTTTCTCTTGGTCATAGGAGAACATCGCTCATTTGGACCTGATCTTAGGTATCTTAGCGGATGGTACTTTCTATGCTAAAGGAATCAAAGTGGCGAAGCAGCATGGAAGGAGTTATTTATGTCGGGGCACATCATGGTGCCAAGGGAGTGATATGGACCACGAGAGTCGAGCTATTGTTGGTGGCGGTGCAGGGAACCTTCGCTTGACTCGAGCCATTGGGTTGTGTGCATTCTGAGAGATTTGTTAAGCTGAGGTTCTCGCGTCGCGCCCGCACCCTTAAGGCTTGTAGCGAAGAAGGGCTTTTCGATGTCTACGGTAGCGAGGAGTGCTTTGACGAGTTTAAGAGTGATCATGACTTCATATGCAGTGCTAGCATTGCGACACCGAACTCATTTGATTTATGCAATGATATAGCGGGGAGGGCATTGGTGCTGTTTTGATGCAGGAGCGTCATCCGATTGCATTTGAAAGCAGGAAACTCAGGGGTCCTGAGAGATTTTACAGTATATATGACAAGGAGATGTTAGCCATTATGCATGCATTGGCTAAGTTTAGGCAGTACCTGGTAGGCAGCAAATTCAGTGTTCGTACTGATCATAACAGCCTAAAACATTTCCTTGGACAGCGAGACTTGAACGAGAGGCAGCAGAAATGGGTCAGTAAACTGCAGTCATATGACTTCGATATTACTTTCATTAAGGGGAAGCAGAATATAGTAGCTGACGCCTTGTCTCGTAGACCCCAGTTGAATGCCTTAGCACAGATTACAGAGGATTGGAGGCATCGGATCATTGCAGAGTATGCCAAGAACCCATGGGCTTCTAGCATCGTTGACAGGACAGAGCAGGACGACAGGTATACAGTTGTAGATGGCTTGATCATTTACAAGGGGCGGATTCTTTTGGTTCCTGACTCTGAGTTACGGACTACAGTTTTGAGAGCCTTTCACGACCTTCCTATGGCGGGCCATCCTGGATACTACAAGACTTACAAAATGGTTCGGGAACGGTTTACTTGGAAAGGGCTGAAAACTGATGTTTTGCAGTATGTCCGTGAGTGTTCTGTGTGCCAACAGAACAAGCAGGAGCACACTTATCCTGCTGGATTACTCCAGCCACTTCCGATACCTGGCAGGAAGTGGGAGTGTTTATCTATGGACTTTATCACGGGTTTGCCGAAAGCCCAGGGTAAAGATTGCATTTATGTAGTGGTCGATCGGTTGACTAAGTACGCCCACTTTTTCCCGATTACGACTACTTTCACAGCATCGCAGACTGCAGAGTTGTTCTTCAGAGAGGTTTTCCGATTGCATGGATTACCTCGGACGATAGTCAGCGATAGAGACAGCCGGTTCATGAGCAACTTTGGCGAGGAGTTATTCGGACTTTGTATTGGACAGTACGACACGAGAATTCCCGGCCCACCATCCGCGGGGCCGATGAACCGGTGAAGGTGTCAATAAGTGGAGTGGGTGGAAGGCTATTTGCGTAATTATATAGCTGGTCAGCAGAGAGCTTGGGTGAGATGGATTTACTTGTGCGAGTATTGTTATAACTCGACTGACCATATGACGATACAGATGACCCCCTTCATGGCATTGTATGGGTATGGTATTGTCATACGGATTTGATTTTGGCGATAGCGAGTAGAAGTCGCCATTGATATGATCGCAGTGGCGGGACATCTTGAGGAGTCTCGAGACAATATCAATGACCTGGAGATCAACATAAGCGGTATCTTGTCCGAAGGTTGAAGCTGATTTTGAAATTGGGTGTTACTGGGTGTACCTCGGCATGTTCGCGGCGCGTATCGTCGGTCTACTCTGGCGGAAGAGTGGGGGCGGAAACTAAAACCTGCGCTACTATGGTCCATTTAAGTGTTGTCCGGGCCAGTGGAAGCGAGGTTGCTTATGAGTTGGACTTGCGGTGATAGCCGAGTCCATAATGTATTTCACGTTTCTCGCCTGAAGAAGGCATTGAGTCAGCATGTTGTTCCATCTCCAGTTTTGCCACCCCTTGACGACGAAGGGAAACTGATACTAGTACCTGAGGCCATCCTTGATATGAGAGAGAGACACCTTCGGAGGCGTGTGATCGGGGAATATCTGGTCAAGTGGAGAGATTTGCCAGTTGAGGATGCTACATGGGAGTCAGAGGCGTTCTGACATCAAAGTTGAAGTTAGCGAGGACAAGCAATTTCGGGGAGAAATGACTGTCATGTCCCCATCCTGAAATCCGGCAATTTGGTAGCGAGGTTAGCCTATCATTTGATCCTCGTAGGCTGACAGGAGTGTTCAGAGGATCCTTTTTGGCAGTTTCTCAGTGTTGGTTAGCTCCAGTTTGCAGTGTGTCAGGTTTGGGCCTTCGCAGAATCTTCCAGAGAGTCTTTTCAGAGAACTTTCTATTTTTAGAAAGTTAGGTCAGACGGAAGCTGCTATTTCGGGCAGGGCACCTGGTGCAGTGATTTAGCTCAGATTCGACCCGGTTCAGTAATTGTTTGATTTGACGGAGAAATAAGGAGTAATTACTGAGTTATTAAATATTTAATAATTTGACTTTATTATAAAGTCACTTTATTGAAATATTAAAATATTTAATTATTTGGCTAAGTTATAAAGTATTTAATTATACTTTATATTATATTATTAAAATGTGATTTAATGAGTATTTAATGCTCATTAAAAAGGGACGCCAATAATTAAATAAATTCTCCTAAGTCCAAAGTGAAAATTAAATCATTAATTTAAATGATTATTTTAATGGAGAATTAGGTCGAACTTTTCAAAGAAGAATATATTGTTCTTCCCAAGGCAAAATCGAACTATCAAGTTTATTATTCAATTTTGTCTTCTGAGCATCTGAGCTTTGGAGTTTGCAAACCCTAGGGTTTCTGGCAAACATCGTTTCTGGAGAACGTAACCTCTTCAGAGATCAGGCATACTGAGGCTGTGAGATACCAGCTAAAGATTGCACTTGGTGATTTCATCCGGAAGTCACAGACTGAGCTTAACCAGTTATTCATTCAGAGATTCACAGAGGAAACCATCAGAGGAGCAGGGCGATTTCTCCAGAGGGTTGATATCAGAGATCTGGCACCTTTTTCTTGAAGTCCGTACCATTTAATTAATGCTGCAGACTGGCCGTACTGTACCTTCAGGCCGTACTCATTCTTTTCAGTGATTTCTCTTCTGGCTTCAGTTTCCAGTTATCTTCTCTAGGCGTTGGGATTGATTTGCTTATTTGGAGATTTGGCGTTCTTCTCAGAGTATGGGGAATTCTTTCTTATCACTAGCCGTACCATACAGCAATTAATACAGCCGCCACCCAGGTTTTTTTGAATAAAATTCATTGTATTTCATTTACCATTCAGATTTCTTGTATTAAAAAGCTCTGAAAAAATTATATATTGGTGCGCCCTTGTTATCTGAGTATTTTTGAGCTTAATGCATGAGATTTAGATTCTATTTGAAATTTTAGCAATTTATTGGAAAAATCGCAGCATTTATTATTTTGTCAAAAAACTCTCAAAAACACAAAAAATCAAAAATTTGCAAAAACATTACAAAAACAATCAGGGATTCAATTTGAGAACCACCAGGGTTCGACATTCAACAATTCATTTCTTGCTTATTGACAAGCATTGGATTCCATGTAATGATAGTTCATATGAGAGAATCACTCAAAACAATTTGTAGGCTTTGATTATGCTTTTTCGTGCCTTGTTTTTTGCTTCAACATTTGATTTAATACACTTTGTGTATATCTTGCAACCACTACATTTCATTTGATAACATTTCTTTAGGGAATTATATCAAACCGTTCATCCTTCTTCTCTATTGCACCACACAATTTTGAGGCATTCTTTCAAATAGTTTGCATGTTTTTGTCTAGGCTTCCATATTTTGACATGTATGGATGTCCACGCGTTGTTCGTAAGATCCTCATATTGATAGAGGTAGTGAGGATGCTCACAAAGATTGTGGAATTCTGCTTTATACCTATCAATTTCATTTGTTTGAAAGTTTCTAAAGTATTTTCAACAAATCCATTTCGTGCAGAACCTGCAGTCATCACGATCCATGAGGTCGTGATTTCTATGAGGCATCCTTTCAAACAATTTACATGCATTCCAATGCCTTAGATGCAATTACATCTGATAAAAAATATACAATCATTACATTGCTGAGATGGCATTCCTTGAAGGCGTTTAGGTAAACATCTCACTTGCCTTGTCTGCACCTTTATTCTTGGAGAATTTTGTTAAACAGTTCAGCTGCCTTCTGCCCTGCACATACCAACAATCATGCATTCCATTGGATGGCATGCCTTTGAGACATTTTGCAAAATAGTTTAGTCGCTTTCTATGCCTCTATATTGTGCATCTCTTGCAATCATTGCATTCCATGAAATGAAATTTGTTGTCACATTCAATACACCAATCCCGTGCCTCCCATTTTGGCACTAGTAGAGAAGTTGGCAAGGGTTGTAGCATTTAGCTTCACACCTGCCATTTCATTTGCTTGAAATTTTCTATGCCTCCACAGTTGCTTATGTAATCATAAAAACCTTTGTATGTATGACACATTCAAGAAAAATAGATTCCAAAATCATGGTGTTTTCTTTTACAAAGTTGGCTGCATTTGTGGGAGGGATTTTAAAAAATTTCCTATGAATTTATTCTTATAGATACAACATGTGTTTACAACATTCCATGAGACCACATTTCAATAGTTGGTATGCCTAATCTATGTGCTTCCCCAAATTACCTGCAAGTGTGCAACTTTCTCACAAGTAGTTTTGATAATCTCCTTTTCTTTCTTTTAAATATTCAACTTTTTGAGTTTTGAATCTGCTAGCATAGTAGCAATAAAGAGGAGTTTTGAAGTTTTGAATAAGGTAGCAGGGGAGCAATAAGGAGTTTCAAAGCTTCAGTTTTGATAGCAAGGGAGCAATAAAAAAATGTTTTAAATTTTTAAATGAGGTAGCAAGGTAGCAATAAGGAGTTCAAAGTTTCAATTAAGGTAGCATGGTAGCATTAAAGAAGTGACAAAGTTGTGAATTGGAGAGTGAAATAACATTAGGTAAAGAATGCGTGTATGAAACTAGATTCAATTCACCATCAACCAATAAAACCTTTAAATGCTCAAAAAACTCCTTTTTATGAAATCTAGAATAGCCAAAATTGGGCAAATACACAATTTGTTTGAAGTGATCAAAGCATCGTTGTGCTACATCTGACCTATTGAAAGCCCCTTCTAAGTTAAGTCTATAATAGGTGTTGCTATCTGTGAAAATCCCTTTAAGCATCATTGTGCTGCATCTGACCAACTGAAAGCCCCTTCTAAGTTAAGTCTGTAAGAGTTGTTGCTATTTGTGAAAATCCCTTGAAAAATCTTCTATAGAAACCACATAACCCAAAGAATCCCTTAAGTTGAGAAAGATTCATTGGTGGAGGCCAATCAACAATCACTTTGATCTTTTCAAGATCAACTCTAACACCCTTGGAGCTAATATGGCCAAGGTAAAGAAGCTTTGTCAAACTCGCATTTACTTGGAATAAAGTGATTCCCTCTCTAAACTACTCAACACCTCATTAAGATGTCTCATATGCTCCTCTCAAGTCTTGTTGAAAATCAAGATATCATCAAAAAATATAAGGACAAACTTCTTGAGTTGATTAAGGAATACCTTGTTCATACAAGACTAAAAAGTAGCTAGGGCATTGGTTAAGCCAAAGAGCATCACCAAAAACTCAAAATGACCATAATGGCACCTGAATGTCGTCTTCTCCACTTCCTCCTCTCTAACCAAATCTGATGGTAACCTGACCTCAAGTCAATTTTAGAAAAGTAGCAAGCTCCATGCAACTCATTAATCAACTCATCTATCTGAGGAATATGATACTTGTTCTTAAATTTTTGTTTAAAGCCTTGTAATCAATGCACATGTGCATTGTTCCATTCTTCTTCTTAACCAACACCACTAAAGAAGCGAAAGGGCTTCTGCTTGGTCTAATATGCCCCATATCAATCAGCTCCTTAATAGCCTTTTCTATTTCATCCTTATGCCTCTTAGGGTGTCTATATGGTGTGGTAATCACCAATTTGGACCCCTCCTCAAGCTCTATAACATGCTCCATGCCCCTATCATGAGGTATCCTAGGAGGTATGCTCCCAAATACTACACTGTCTTTAGACATCAACCCCTCTACATCATGATTTTAAATCCTCTTTGTTTGCTTTGAAATTGTAGGGATGACAATACATTTTGCTGCCCACTCTACCTGGTCCTGTCTAATAAGCCTCTCCATCTTCTTGAAAGAGACTGTTCATGGCCCACCATTTGACATGCCTCTAAGTGTGATCTTCTTGCAACTTGCATCAAATTTCATTTCCATGGTTTGCAAACTCATGTAGAACTCCCCAATGGAACAAAGCCACTACATACCAAGGACCATATTAGTATCTCCTATGCTCACCTCATAGAAGTCATCTCTAAGCTCATACTTACGCAATTGAATACTCAAGTTTGGTATCTTCTTGGTGCAAGTGAGAGCGAAACCATCAACTACCATCACTTTGAAGCCTTCACAATATTATGTTTTGATGCCCCTTATAGCTACAACACCCTCATCAATAAAATTATGATGCAAGGGAGGATGGCCTTCAACCTGTTTAACACAATTTAGGATCAATCAAACAAAGATTAGATTCATAAACTCCCTAATTGCCCTCTTCACAAGTTAAGTCTGCCCTAGCTTGTAGGTCAATAGACCCATGTTTTGCAACCTATCTCCCAATTTACTCAACACCTATAGAAACTCTTTACTGATCCATATACCCCTTTTGGCCATCTTAAACATACTCCAAAACCAATATTGACTCCTTTAGAACAAATCTCTCAAAATCCAGCTTCTTCGCTGTCCTAATAGGTCAATTAGGCCTATTTTTCAAAACAACTACCCTTCAAACTTTTCCCCAGTTGAAGACAACCGCTCAGACCTTAAATTCAGTCAACATAATGACATATTCAACAATTTTTAAGACCCTAAACCTTCATTCTACTGCTGCCCCCAAGAAACCCTTGTTTTCACCATTTAATGGTAGGGTTTATTCAAACTTCACCTTCCCAATCTCACACAAACCTGCCACCAACTTAAACACCTCTAAATAGGTCTTCCCTCACTCAAAATATCATCATCTAGCATCCACACAATTCTTTTCTTCTTACTCTCTCTCAAAACCTCATATTTCATGCACAAATACACTACAAACTCCCTCAGGACAGTCTTGTTCTTCCTTGAAACTCACCATATAAATCTAAGACCACCTACCATCACCCTAGACCTACCACCCTATGCCCATCCCACATAGATACAGTAAGCAAAACACGTGGGATGGGCTTAATACATTGTTAACTCTTCAAAACCCTTAAATAGGGAAACTCGACCTGCTACAAAAATTTGGGGCTAAAAAGCTTCAAAACCTGTTTCAAAAGCTCACACCAGGTGCAAATCACAGGTAACTCTCCTCTCCACCTGATTTACAAGCTTTTAGAAATTTTTTCTGAATTATAAAGCTGTACAAATTACTAGTAAGGCAGATATTACAGTGAAAACACAGTAATTAATGCAAAATAGGGGTATTTGTTATTATTTCTCCTTCAAAACTAATTCAACAAACTTCTACCACGAAGGAATGCATTTTTTTGTACATTTCTTTCATAATTCTTCCCTCCAAAACCATCTACCAACCTTCCATATTCAATTTGACTCTTGAGCTTCCCAATTCTTGCAATTACATTATTGACAAGTTTGTCAATTTTGACAATTTTTGCACATTTTGCCTCATAAACCCCTAAAACCTCATTGAGACTACTAAACTGACTCAAACAACATCCTATGATCCCCTTAAGACCTTATTTAGCATGAACTAGGACTCAACACCCATATTTACATGTTTTTGCTCTTTTGAGCATTATTGACAACATATCAACATTGTTTTCAAGAAATGAACTCTAAATTCATTCAAGTGGCCAATGAGGCCTTATTGACACTTTTCAAGACCTTAAACTCCTAACTCAACCTAGGATTCACCAATTTGATCAAATTCAAAAGAAGCCAATAGGGTGCTCCTGCACCAATTATGAGTAACACTTGTGTCAATAAGAGTCACTATATGCTGCTCACATAACATCCCTCGAACTCTAAAAGATCCAAATTTCCAAAAGCTAGATAGTTGGGCCATTACACCATTACCTCCTTGCTCTTTCTCAGACTCTTCGAATGAACTTACATCATCACTTTCCCTTGAATTAGCTTGTTGGTTTGAATTTTTTGAAGCTAGTTCATCAGTTGAAAAGTACTCAATTTGTTTTGCTTTTACCTTAACAACACATTATGAGTTGGGTCCCGTGGATTTCTACATTAGAAACATAATTTCTTCCTCCTAAGATCATTAAGCCGATCACTATCCAATCTAGATGGCACATTTTTTGACTAAATGGAATCCTTTTGAAAGTGTTTCTTGTCCTTATCCTTCCTATGTAAGAAACCCCTGGACTAAAATTTACTTTTTGAAGTGGACTCCATGTCTCTTGCCTTTTTTATTGCATCCTATAAGGTAGGTGGACTAAGTACCTTAATCCAACCTCTCAATAGATCTGCCAAACCATCCATAAAAAAAAACAATAAGCCTCCTCTCTGAAATATCGATGAGCACTACAGATAACCTCCGCAAATCTGCAATGTATGTGTCAATTGAACCTCATTGTGCCAACTCCTTAAAATGTAACCCAGGATCCTTTTATCAAATCTATCAATCAACCTCTCAATAAACTTTGGATATGACTCAATTTGTTTATATCCCAAGGCGATCATTCCATGCTGCCATCTCTCATGAGCACTACCATTTAAATGTATAACAACATACTTTATAGCCTCATCTTCTGCCATTGGGTTGAGCTGAAAATAAGTATCTAGTTTCTATACCTGAGCCTAACTATAGTCTTCCAAAAACCATCATAATAAGAAATGGATAGCTTACCAACCTCCTTTGCAAGTCCTGATTATGGAATCTACCACCCTTGTGAGGTCTATGTCTCATCCTAACATCCATGGAGTCACAAAAAAACATTTTAGCTTGAAACTCTAGACCCGAATTCCTCCAATCTTGTAAAATTTGCTCCTGCAATTCTTGTTGAGTTGGCTCAATTTCAATTTGAGAATTATTCCTTGGAGGAAAATTAGGCATTAGGGGTGTAGTGTTGGTTGTCCTAGTCACTGTTCATTGATTATTAACACTATTATTAACCGATCCATCTTTATTTCCATCATTCCTTTCATTGACATTATTCCCATCACTGTTATTATTGTTGTTATTGTTATTACCCGTCATATTCTGAGTCACAAGTGCAAAAATCTGAGCTAGATTTTGCTCTAACTCTCATTGTCCTCTAGCAAGATCATTCAAAATTTCCCTGGTACTTGGTTCCTCTCGCTCTCTCACCCATATTTAGCATAACCTGTTCAACACCTAAAAATGGGTCAATATCACCTATACCACTGCATGTGGGTAAGTCTTGAAGAAAACCAAGGATGCTTGATATAATTTCTTCCTCTAGAACTTGAGGAGGCTGCCACTAAGTTTTCCTCTATTCCCTATTAAAGTACCTTTGTTCTTTGTCACTCATAAGAAGCTTGTAGCTGAAATTAACTGTTTAAACATAGGCTAGCAAGAAAAACCAGCTCTGATACCACTAAAATGTTGGATGCTGTGATTGTGCTACTGATATGTGGTTGTCATTGATGTCAACACTATTAGCATTTGGTGTATTGAAGGCTATATATGTCAAGGATATTGAGAAGTTAAAAGAAGAGTTCTAGGTTCCCAGTGGTTCAGTGAAAGTCATGAAGGTGTCTTATTCTGCACGTCGAAGATAAGTTGTTATGGATTAAAGGGTTTTCTGATGAGTGTATCTAGTTCATCCACCAGAAGTTTCAGAGGTCCGCATGAAGATTTGATTGTGCTATGAATAATTGCGTTCTGACAGTGTTCCTGAGTGAAGTTTATGTGGTTCCTGTAATCTCTGTTGTTGTTGATGTTTCTCTGTTAGTTTCTATTATTTTTGGATGCTTCTAGATCATGCTCTATCTTTGTGGTACATCCACATTGATCGGTGTGCTCGTGGTCGAAGATTTTTCTCTATATGCTCAGTTTCTCGTGTTCTTGGCCGACATGATGGTTGTAGTGTGTTGTGGATCTTCGAAGTGAAATTAATTGAAGTCTTTTCATGATTGGAGTTATTAATTTGGGTCTCCACTATGTTGTGGCCGACCTTGGTGGATTCACATTGCAAATTTATTTGTAAATTTGGGCCGACATTGAAAATCTGTTTTATATTTTGTGGCCAACTAAGTTGTTGATGAAATCTCATGTTGCGGATATATAAGAGCGATTGTTTCATCGATGTAATGTATGCAAAAGAAGCTCAGAGTGCTCGGTATGCTCCTATGTGTGTATGTGCGAATATCATTCGATTGTAGAGCAGCGTGTGAAGAAGGTTGAGCAAAGTGTAAAGAAGTTTGAACGAAGAGCAAAGAAGGATTTTTGTGTTTAACCAGAACTATAATCAGGCTTGTGTAGAAGCTATTCTCTTAGTTCACAATTTGGATGGTCTTAATCCAAATCTTTGGACAGTGAGTCCTCTTTTGTAATTGAGTAGTGAGCTCTAGGCAATGTGCCTGAATGAATGTGCATTCCCATTATTCATATACTTTTAATAGGGTATAATATTGTGGACTAACTATTACCTGATTTTTAGCTTTCAACTGAAATCAGGTATCCTAGTGTTTGTTCTTTTCATGTTGTTTAAACATTTAAAGATAAACCATAAAACTGCTAGTTTCAATATGCATGAAGGAGTGATTGTCAAATAAGCAGATTACATTTTGTCATTTCAATGATGCATTACAACAAATGAAAGGAGAATCACATATATACAAATGTAGTCTTTATTGATAATCTTGAAATATACATGTCCCTCACAAGCCAAGGGACTAAATCTCTTATTCAATGAACCTATTAAACAACTCATACATGAATAAGTAGAATGAAACAAGAGAATGTGCATGTAAGAATGGAACTAGTCATTGCTTGTGAATGACTGGTTACAAGTCAGCCGTTGTCATGTTGTTGCTGCCCCGAAGCACTTGTGTCCCTTCCAACTCCGTAGTGCTCCTCACCCTACATCTAAAGAAAACATGATGTTAGAGCGAAGCTCTAAACAATGAAAGATTCAATCCTTACATACACACTACCTATGCATGTATAAACTGATCCATAAGTGCATTCAACAAAAACATTCAACATATGCATTTATTTTCTAACTATTTGCTTCATGTGCAGTTTAGGACAAGTCTGGTTACTGTTCCATTATCAAATTAAATGATAGCATGTGGGGTAAATGTGGCTCCCACGAGGGTAGAGCTCAACATGCTTTGAAGAAAAAGGAAATTGAGCAACTTGATCAAAGATTTATATCTTATTAATGCATTAAATCAATATGGAATCACACCAGTTGATCAACTTTCACTATCAGATTCAAAAGATGTATCAAGTTCAATTATGCATCTATTAAATATGAGGAAGCATTTCAAGTTGTTGTCAAGCCCCTCTCACCGTAACCCTATGGGGCAGTCACACATCACATAGGAGGGTGAGCTGTTTGGTCACCCACATATGTGACTTGTGGCTGTCCAATAAAGTTAAAATGAGGAGACAGTGTGTATTTATTACACATAACCAGAAAGAGAGCAATGGTTGAGTCAAGGTCATGATACAAGTACAAAGGACAACACCTTTGCAAAAGCTACAAGGGCAGATGGGATTGATAGTGTCTATTCATAGATGTACTTGTGGAAATGAATGCAATAAGTGAAGGTCATTGTCATTAATAAGGACAACAAACCATGCATACTACAAGGGTCTTATGAAAGGACAACCATAATAGATGTATGCTACATGACATTAGGGATAGTCATTGCATTTAAAAAATGTGGAAGCAAATGAGCGATGTTTCACCTTGGTGGTGAATAATGAACTTGATATAAGCCATGCAATGATGAGTGGCATTCGACAAACAACAAAGATCAGCTGCATAAACATCAAAGAAGTTACAAGTTGACAAGTATGGGGAAGTACTCAAAGCATGGGGCATAATTGTTTTCATGGCAAGGAAACATGGCCACCTAGTACCAAAATCTGCCTGTGAGATCATGGCCCGAAAGAGTGAAAGGGGAAAATCAAAGAATCTATAACTTGCTGCCCTCATATGTGAGATAAGTGAAAGTCCTAAATTGTTTTCTACATTGGGAATATGATGAGTTTGAAAGCACTCCAAGCATGTCAAACAGGACAGCCACAAAACAAAATCTGAAGTTGCATGAGGCTCAATTCAAGGCCTTCTCGATCAAACTTTAGACAAACAAGTTTGCCAGATAACATTCAATGCATGATGTTTAAGAAAGGCAAAAGGAAAACACATTCAAGAAACATCAACTCTAGTTGACATAGATAATATGCCTATTATAAACATGTCATTACAAGAGGTTTATGACAGCAATAGAACCCTCATAGGCCATAGTACAAGTGTATATGAATAGCAGCCATGAGGTGTAGGACAACATCATTGTCCTCAAAAAAAAAAAATAGCAACAGATGCTGATCAAATGAATATGGAATTCAGTGAAGGAAACCTTTTAGGTACTGTCCAATGCATGGAGGGCAGTCCTTTGCTAGCATCATTATGCGTTAAAGCTTTTCATGACAGTTTCAAAACTGAGTAGGACTGTCACAAACAAGTCTTCATTGCTTGTGGTAGTTCAAGGTTGTGAACAGTCCTCTTTAAGTGACAACCACATGGAGTGTCTACAGTAGCCTTCTCAAGCAGTTTTGGTAATCATGTCAATGACAAAGTGACAGTATGAAATGGTAGAAGGCCTATCACATGATCCTTGTCCAAGGTAATGATTTTGAGACATTCATAATAATACATCTGCCCACTGTCATAGTGACAATTATAAAAGGCTAAGCACAGCCAAGTAGCCATCATCAACACTATGCAAGTGGTATGGTAGGAGAACAGAAGAAGTCACATGAAAGAAGTCCAAGAGAAGTGTTAGCGAGTGGTAACATGGGGTCAAGATCAAGGGGGCAGTGAGGAGGCTCGGTTATAAGCTGCAGGTTACATCTCAAAAGGTATGATTCTTTCGTTTTATTACTTTAGATGCAACATTTATGAATGCCAGTCCTAACACCAGTGAACAATGAAAGAGCAACAATGCATTTGGCAATACTCATTATTCATCTACAAATGAGGTAGACTATGGATAAAGGCAGTGATCTACAAGCCTGTTAAGAGTTGAAGAGGTAAACATGCATCACGGTCACCCTAAGAAAGTAGTCAAAAGCACTGTGTTTAACACATAAAGATGCTATCATCATGGTCTTCATTGACAAGAGCATTGAGAATGATGAGGGCATCTCATGCTTTCTTCAAGCAGATGATAAGCTAGCAAGAGGCATGATGCAAGATAGTGAATGGCCGAAATCAGAAAAGAGCATATGCTTATCAATGAACTATACAGTGGAAAACATCAAGCCACCAAACATTGTACTATCAAATGATTTACAAATGAAAGAAACTTCAAGGGATATTGAGCTCTGCAGGGAGAGATTTCAGCACACAAGGCTAATGAGTGTATAATTACTTAATCCTATTGTACACAATCCCAATTCACAGAGTGCCCTTACTTGCAGTGTTTAGCTTCATGGAGGAGAGAAATCAAAGGGTAGAGTATCATTTTAGATTACATAGGTGGAATGGGCTGCCCAGGATGCAGCATGTAGTGAAATTTTTTCAATCCATTGGGGGCTGGTAAGATGACAGTGAAAGCTATGATTATTGGCTATATGCAGCTTTGTTACCAAATGATAGATAGACTATGAAGTCTCGGACTGGTTCCACAAATAATGGAAGGGACACTAAAGGAATGGGGGCAGTTTTGCTTGGAAATGATTTACAAATTCTATCTTTAGGCCAAGAACCATAATAACAAAGGTGGTCATCATTGTCCTCAAAAAACAACAAATGGAAGCCATTATTCATGTGTGGAAGGAACAGTTGCAATGGTTTCATATTTAGAGTTCAAACTTGATATTCATAATGTCCATTATCATCAAAATGCATACTACAGAAAACCCAAAACAGGGTTTTGCAATTAAAATTCAGAATGAAGCAGAAAATCGTAAAAATACAAGAGGATCCAGTTTGAAAAAATGGAGGCTGAGCCTCAGCAAATTCTTTCTTCTTCTGCATTCCAGTAACCCATCTAGGTTGCAAAGTTTTTTGAAATACAAGAAGGAAATCAAAGGAATACATGAGGGTTTTCAGGAAATGAACACAAATGACATTTTTTTTTCCCTCTTCATAGCCGCGGCCAGTGAGCCATTTTTCTTTTGAAAACAACAGAAAAAGCACCAAGCTTATTCAAAGCTGTAGATAATGAAGTATCTCAAATGCTATCACAAGGAGTTTAAACAAAATGAAAGACATTTTAAAGCTTCTATTCAAGCTCTTCTTGCTCATAAAAGGAGGAGAATGTCAATGAAAGGTCGGCTGGGAGCTTACTCGAGCTCGAGCAGTGAAATGTGCAGAGTTTTGCCACTCAAAACTTCCTGTCAAGCTTCATACAAGCTTCTCATGGCGACTGCCAAACAAGAGAGCAACAACAGAAAACAAGAAAATGAAGCAAAGGTTCATCAAAATGCTACAGGCCGCAGCCTCTAAGTTAAAGAAACGACCTTCAAAAGTATGATGAAATGCAGTTTGACACAAACAAATACATTTACCTGTGTTTTCATTCAAGAGGATGACAAAAATCGACAAAATCAGCCAATCTGCACCATTTTCCTGTGTTTCTTCCAAACCCCATGGTGGCAGGGCTTTGCTCCAATTTTTCCAACCTACAAAATGATGAACTTTCCTTTTTGTTTTGGTATTTTATGATTAGGGTTTGACCTTTTGGCATTTCAATGGGATTTTTTATCCCTTATTTTAAAAATCAAACACATGGTAAATGTGATGGGGGCCGAAAACTCATGAGTATTAACTTAGGCATTCTTGCCTTCATTTCTTTTCCCCTTATTAAAAAGCATTGTGCCTTTTCAAAATGTTGCTAAGTGTTTCAAGCAACCTACTGAGTGTGCCAAATCAGGTCATGCCTTTGACCTTTTGATTATGATGCCTTAGTGGCTTGTGACTTGGAATATGCTTTCCAAGTGACTTGGAGGTCGGCCATATTGGCCAAGTGCCTATAATGCCTTTGTAAACATGTATCTTACCATGTGTGTCCAAGAATGCTGAGTAAGGTAGGATAGTATAGTCAAATTCCTTAGAAACTTTTTGAAGGCTTTTGGCTATGACATTGTATGTTACATTTGTCGTCAATTTTTGAAAATAGCTATAAGTGATTTGAAAATCATTTTCAAATGCAAATGTAATACATTTTAAGTGGTGGGGCCCTTTAAGTTGAGTTTAATTGTAAAGTGATTTGCTAAGTGGTGTTTTATAAATCACTTAACAAAATCACTATATTTATGCTTTAAAAGGCCATGTGTTTTAAAAAACACACATATTGCATGACTTGTGAGTGGGTCTAGATTTGGTGATGACTTGTCAACATGGAGAAAGTGTGGGAGGATGTATTTGGCTATTTTGGAGGCTATTTTGTTTTGTCACACCTTCAGTGTGACCTTGGACTTGGCTTGTTTTCTCTGCATTTGGAGGACTTTTGGAGTGTTTTTGGAAGCTTCTATTTTGGCTGGTGTGCTTCATCCGACCTAGGGTTTCTAGAAGGATTTGTGTCGGTTGTTGGTTGCAGTTTGGCTTAAGTATGTTCATTTTGAACATTTTAGGGGGTTCTTTCTTCCTTCTTGCAGGCATTGTGGCTTTTGGAGCCCTTTTCATGGCAGAGGACTGCATTGTGACTCATTATCAGACATTTACAGCAGTGTGTAACACCTTTTGATTGATAAGTTAATATATTTTACCTTCTCATTATGCTGTTTTATTGTGAAAGCTTTAGAAATGGTTGATGAAATTTTATGGCAGAATTGTTTCCCCTTTGGTTTTGTCCTGTTTTCTTTTCCTTTATGCAGTAAATATGAATTTGCAGGTCATAACATGTGTTGAGTCAGTTTACGATAAAGTCTAAAGCTGTGAGGATGCCATTTTCTTCCTTCTAGATGTTGTCCATGACATTTTCAACCTTGTTATGAAACACTGATGCAAAGGCATATGGAGTTTTGAGTTGTGTAAACTGTTGTTAAGTTATTGACCACTCTTGTGTGTGGAAGCAGTTGTATTGATCTGGGAAATATCATTAGGTGCATCACCATAGGGGTTAGTTTTCTTTTCATGCTTCTTTCTGCCCTTTTCCTAGCAGGAAATAGTTTAGGTGACACCATCAAAAGGGGAAGCCAACCCATAATCTGGAGGTCTGCTTTCAAACAGGTTACCCACAACTTGAAAGCAGTCCCATGTTGACCCAAATCTGTTGAGTTCTCATTGAAAGCTTAGCATTTAGGGTGCAGATTTGGGGAACCAGCACTAACCTCCACCGTGGTTTTTCCCCTAATAGGGTTTCTACGTAAAAATCTTGGTGTTCTCTGTGTTTCTGATGTGTTGATTGTTCATGGTTTATTATTCATTCATCAGATCTGAGATTAAGTTAAGTAAAGATTGAAAAGTTCTAAATATTCTCTGACAACTAATTCACCCCCCCCTCTCAGTTGTCTGTCCTTGTTTTTCCAACATAAAATGTTCACCCCTACTTGATAATATCAATTTTCTTACAACCTCACCATGTTCATCTCAGGTAATTTTTCAAACATGTTGCATATGTCATAGAGTTTAAATTTGTTTTGTTTTCAGATGTAGGTAAACGAAACTTAATACTATTACCACACAATTTAATTCCCCCGACATTCAAATTTAAAAACCATCTCTTTACCAGCAATGAACAAGATATACGACAGGTCATATATTAACATGAAATTTTGGGCTCATCAAATAATAAATAGTTTCCATACATTTATAAACTAATATCTGACCTGTAATGTGTTGTAGCAGTACATAGCCCTTTCAAAATTGGTATAGCTCCTCCAATAGTGGTACGACGCCTCCCCAAAATAGTATGACCAGTTTCAACAAAAAAATGGCTCCTTTCAATATTAAATATGGCAGTCTAGTAATTTTTGGCAGCTCCAAAAGAAAATGGCGATGAATGTTCAAGAACAGCAGTTACCAAATAATAAATACTCAACAAAGGCAAACTGTGCCATGGAGAAGAAAGGATGCTACGATTTGTTCATTTGAAACCCGACTCCACTTTCCTCTTAATCGTGTCTATTAATTTTGACCTGATGATTAAGATTTCCTCACTAGCCACATCACACATTTCTAGACCCCCGAAACTATATGGCGAATCGAGGAAGTAATATTCCAAAGTCAAATAATTCCCTTTCATTATCTATGCAAATCCATGAACTTAAATCTGGCACAACAGTCAAAATTAAAGTTTGTCTTCACTAAATATCACACAACTTTTCCAAACTATCATACGGAAAAAAGTACGGAACTTTGACTACAGTTTCTCCTTAAATGTTACACAACTCTCAAGAATAAACGAAGCAATATAAAGTATCGTTGCCAATATCAACAAACAATATTGAACTTAGCGTCCAAACTATGTATTTCCTCTTACTGTAATTCCCAGCTTACCTTGCGAAGGTATCTAGCCAAGTGAAATAAACCTTGAATCTTTTGTCATAAAACCAAAAAATCACTGAAAATACCAAATTAGCACCTTGCACAATTCTTGCCTGGAAAATCACCCAGGAAGCCTATTTCAACTCCGAGGATTATATTCTTCATGGAGGATTCCACCTCCACAAAGTCTTATAAAAAACAGCAACAAAAACCACTTTTCCAAAAATATCATGCATAATAAAAAGTGAGTTCCAAAATTGCTTTTTTTCCTTTTCCAAATGTAACTCTCATGTGAATTCTTGAAATTCTCTTTTTCCCATCTTTTAAGTTAAAACTCAAGTCACCTATTTAATTCCCACTTTAAAATATTAACTTAATACCTTTTTGAAAAAATACCTTATGTCTCACCTTTTAATAATATTTTAATTAACACTAAGTTAATATTAAATTTAATTGAAAACATTAGCATTAAATTAAAATATTATATTGCCAACTATAATTCAAGAGTTGACATTGCAATATCTTTTTGCTTTCCTATACTCCACCTCTCCTTGTGCTACTTACTAGGTAGGGGCTTGATTTTTTTTGAGATGAAGATCTTGCTCATGCTTCAAATTGAGCATGTTTGATAGCTTTACACTACTGGTTGCATTATTTTTTATTGCTGTGTTTTGGAGAATGCTAATATTTGGCTTTAAGTTGACTGCACTCCCAAAAAAGGTTTTGAGCCTTGGTGGAATACCTTTGTGGATGTAAGATACCAAGTGACTGACCTAAAAACAAGACCTCTCCATGCAGTAATAATAAAATTCGGCATGCATGTGATCACCTACTTCAAGAAGAAAAGTGTATCTATCTTTTAAAATAGCAAACACATCCCTTAATTCAATATCCAAAAGTATATTAGCAATATCCTCTTCAACATTTTTTTAAACAAGCTCCAAATCAAGGCCAAAATCTTGCTCTAAAATCACATCCTCTTCAACAAAAAGAGTAAAACACTTTTAGAGATTACAAACATGTCCTTGCTTCACTCTCCCACATGATAGAAAATGTCTCTCTAATCCATACCACTGTAATCATCCTCCACAAAACAAGGCAACTTTTCAAATGAGTCAACATCATCCTCCAAGGGCCCTTAAAGAATATCTTGCCAAGCAAGCTCTTATTAAGGAGACAGATACTCATGAATATGAGCATTCCCAAACCTCCACGGCAGCTAAGAAGTCACCTAAGCCTTCAATCTCAAAAGTTCTTCAATGTTTGAGCTTTCATTTGAAGAGAATGATTCTATTTGCTTCTTTTGCACAGGAATATTTGTGCCACAAAACAACCTCTTTCTCCTCTTATCAACCTCATAAAAGCAAAAGAGAAGCTTTTGAATGAATCAAACCTTAGAGGATTCAAGGATGCACTTGAATTTGCATCTTCTGCAAACAAAGAATGAACATGCTTTGCTGCAAAAACTGATTGGACATCTTCCTTTTTCTCGATTGGGCAAGAAATATCATATTTTGCACACACATCACATATGAAGAACATTTTATTCTACACCATAAGATGTTGATCTTCTATTCCAGGGCAAA
>VDFB02017199.1:0-11353 GCA_007258455.2 Sequoia sempervirens
TATTTGTGATTTTGTGGGCTTGTTGTTGATGCTTTGTAATTCTTCTTTGATTCAATAAATTTTTACCTCTTCTTTTTTAAAAAAATATTAACTTATAATGTTTAATTTGTAGATGATATATCCATTTTTGTGGATCTTGAGCAAAGTAACTTAGAGTCCCTAATGAAGAAGTTTGATCTCTTTTGTCTTGTGTTTGGTGCTAAGCTTTCCAGGGCTAAATCCACTTTCCTTGAGTGGAAAGATGAACCTCTTGATTGGTTGGGGAGGTATGGTTTTCAATGGGGTGGACCTAAAAATTTGGTGAGGTATCTGGGGATTCCATTTGTTGTGAGCCTTGATCTGAAAGATATGTGGAATTGGGTTAAGGAAAAAATTGAGAAGAAGCTTAACGGGTGGAACAGGCAATACCTTTCTTTAGCTGGAAGAATCCAGGTCTGTCAAAAAATTCTCTCTTTGTACAATGTGTACTTTTCTTTGGTTTTCTTTTTCAGTAGCTATCAAGTTAATGACATTCAAGAAAGAATTAGAAGCTTCCTTTGGTTAGACAGTAAGGGGAAGAGGAGGAGGCATTTTGTGAAGTGGGATTGGTGTTGCCTCAGCAAAATTCATGGGGGTATTGGTCTGAAAGATCTCAGGCTACAAGGGATTGTTCTTGCGGCCAAATGGATTTTGAAGTCTCTTGATGGAAGCATACCGTGGAAGGTATTAGTCATAAATAACACCCTTCTAGTTGTTCCTAAGTAGGCTAAAGCCTAGAATTTTCTGCCCCTATGTGACATTCTCCTCAGTAAACACCCAATGGTCCCAACTCAGTCTAAAGTTTTTAAAAGCATTTGGAAGGCATTGGAGCTTATGAATCACAATATTTGTCTTAAAAATAATAGCATAACTCTAAAAAATGGTGCGAAGTGTCTTTCTTACAACTCCATCTGGTGGAATCTGGAGCATAATGGCAAAAAGCTTGCCCTACTCCAAGCTTGCTCGGCTAAAAAATGGCACAAGAAAGGTATAAAAACCTTCGCGGACATCATGTCTTGTGGGAATCTCTTAAGTTGGGATATCATTCGTGAAAGGTATGATCTATTTCAATCTAACTATAGAACCTTCTCTACAATTATGGAAGCATGTAAAGATGCATGCCTTCCTAGGACTGTGGAGGAGGAGTTTAATATTTCTAGTATTATTGTTTGGAAAGATGGCTCCTCTCTGAATTCTATTAAAGCTAAAACAATTTATAATGAGCTGACTTTGAATAATTATGTTGTTGAACATGTTAATAAATGTTGGGATTTATCTTTAGATACTAAAAACTGGCAAAAAATTCTTGCCATGGTTTGGCATAGCACCATGGAGCCTAAAAAGGCATGTTTTAGATGGTTGGTCTTATTGCAAAAAAACCCTTTCAAGACTAACTTTGTGGATATTGATTTATGTAACATTTGCAGGACACCTAAGACTATAAGACACATTCTTTATGACTATTTATATGCAAAAGAGGTTTGGAATTTATTTTGTCACAAGTTAAAAATATGGAACAATGACGGTAAAATTAGATGGCAGGACATCCTCTTTTGTGATATTAAAATGAATGTTTTTGAAAGAGGGAAAAATGGGTTTTACAGGGGATATTAAAATGAAAGTTGAGTGCAACCTATTTTGGAATTTTCTTACAAACGAGATTCTTTGGCACATCTGGAAAGCAAGAAATAATGATAAGTTTATGGGATTTAAGAGGGTGCTTACTAAGTTGAAAAGAAGACTCACACAGGCTTTTGTTTCATCGCAGGTCTCTATCCACATTGAAAATGCTAGGGAGATGTTCTTGAGGTTGACAAGGGAGGGTTTGATGGTTTTTAGCAGGGAGGAGGTCAAATGTAGGCACTCATGGCGCCTGAACCTTGAGGGGGTGGATATCTCCAAGAGGGCTTTTGAAGATCTTCAAAGTTCAGTGAATGTTGTCGATGGGCATGAAAGACAAGGTGGCCCACAACTATTGATCTCACAGGTTGAAGGTCTTGCAGCTCAGACTGGCGTCCTTGAAGAGCTGGGTTCAAGTGAGCATAATTCGGTTTTGAGTTTCCTGCAGCATGAAGATGAAACGGCCAGTGCAAGTGGTAACATACAACATTTTCCCCCAACAGCAACTCGTTCAGTGGTGGGGCCTTTAACTTCCAATTTTGGAGAACATTGTAATGGTTGACTTTAACGCTGTTAAGTGTTTTGTGGTAAATGCTCAGTCTGAACTATGACTGTCTTATGAATTGTAACCTTTTTTTGTTGAAGTCTTAGTGTGGTGAACTGCTGCTGCAGTGCTTTGTAATTTTTGACAAACTATTTTTAATAAAAAAAATATATTAATTTAGTAATTACATTATTTATATACTTTAAGAAATAAAAATATAATAAATAATATACTTTATAAATAAATTAGTAAATAATTGTCTTGAAGTAATTATTTATTATAGCTTTTATTTTTTAACACATTTACTTTTATATTTTGTATTGAAGAATTATTTGATTTTAATAATAATACAATTATATATATATATATATATATATATATAAAGAAGTATATATATATATATATATATATATATATATATATATATATATATATATATATATATATATATATATATATATGTATATGTATATGTATATGTGAGCATGTATATGTATAGTATGTATATATGTGTATATATACATATATACATATATAGATATACATACATACACACACATATATATATACACATACATACATACATATATACATATATACATACATATATATATGTATGTATACATACATACATATATATATACATATATACACATGCATACACACATACATACATACATACATACATATATATTTATTTATTTATTTATTTATTTTTATATATATATTTATATATTTTGTTAAAAAAAAATTATAATTCTTATAATCTAATTTACTAGAATTCTATTAACTTATTTTTACATGGTACTTATATCTAACTATTACATTGTAATAATAATAATCTATGTATTATTTGTTTGTGAATTATTATTTTCTATTATCCATTTATCATAATATTCTATTTTATAAAGCTATAATAATGATTTTTTAAAAACTTATTGTTTTGGACCTATTTTATTTTAGTGCTAGTTTAGAATTTTTTATTTTATTTTATATGACTATTAAAATGAAAATCAATCAATCAAATTATGGACTCTTTATCAAAAAATTATTTGCTCATCAATATTTAACAAATATTTATTTTAAAGAACATACTCAACTTCAACTACACTAGTTGTAGTTGTGTCTAGTATCAATTGGTCAAGATCAACCCAAACAACTATAATAGTTGTCAACTTTGTAAATTCATTGACACGACTCATCTATCAACTAGAAAACAAACACTTTTATTACATTGTCATGAATCATCTATCAACTAGACAACAAATACTTTGATTACAATACTACGAAAAAAAACACCAACCACTATATAAAACATTTATATAGTTTAATATCAAATAAACTCAACTTCAACTAATTAAAAAATACTATTATTACAATACTCAAAACCAAATACTTGCCACTATATAATTGTTTAACATATTATTCAAACTTTCAAAGAAAAGAATAAATAAGCAATACAATATTGTTCAAACTTTGAAAGAAAGGAATAAATAAAATCTTGTGATTCGTTAGTTAAAACTAAGAGGTTTGATCCTATCAATGGCTAATCACGTGCTCCAATGCATAAACTATATCCAAGGTAACATGGATGCTTAGGTTGCTCATATATATTAAAGGAAAGAATCGTGCGTAATCATTATCATTAATATGATTGATCAGCACACATAAGATAAGTTTTTAAAATAGTTAGTTTTTTCAGTTACTATGAGAACGTGGACTAAAAGTTTGAAGGCATGGAATGGCACTCTCCCTTTCCTTTTTTTGTGTTTCTCTTACCCCAAACTCAATACAAAGTTGACCATATATATATATATATATAAACGCGAACGCGGAAAAGAAAAAAGGCAGAGGCGACAGTATGGAAAAGTTTGAATAAATTAGTTTAATACGGAAATAAAGGGTGGAGAGAAGGTCCAAGGGACGCGGAAATGGTGAAGACATCTTGACAATACATCTTGAGGCGCCGCCTATGGAGGTATAGAAAGAGAAACCTTCTTTCGTCTCTGCACGTCGGTTTTGAAGTAACGACAAGCATCGTCATGGACGGCCGTTTTATATTATCATTTTCATATGGGCATTAGCCTTTAAATACAGTATGATCACGCATACAATCTTCAATGCACTATTTCTTCCCTATTTGCAAATCAGGCATCCAAAGTCGTTGATATCTGCAATTTCATTTCTTGTTTTCTTTGGCGAAGAACAAGTCATATATTCAAGGCTATGGAGGTTATGAGAGCCGCATCTGCATTTAAGTCCAATGCTTCGGGCTTCTTGTGCTTGCAGACACACAAGAAAAAGGTGAGTTTGAGAAAACAGTACATGGGCGTCAGAGCAAGGTATGGAGATTATGACTGCGGCGAAGGGCCCAGCACAGTAGACGCAAATATGTCCGTTCTGAGAAGGCGAGTGTACGAGCTCAAGTTGCAGGAAAGCTGTTACCGCCCTCCCCAGGAATGGATGGAATGGGAGAAAAACATGCATTCTGATTATTACTGGACTATTTGTCAAGCAACTGGAATTTTTCAAACATATATGATGAGTACTAAGCCCGTCATTGCTTTGGCTGCTTTGAGTTTGCTATTGATGGGCATGAGCACCTCGCTCGGTGTCGGTTTGCTGATGGTGTGGAATAATGTTCATATGTTTCTCCACAATCTATGATATTGGGTTTCTTTCTGTAAATACGGTTATTAACTCTGGAGAACGACATGTCTTATTATTTGGATTTGTGTATATTATGAAGTTGCAGAGAGCTCGCAATAAGCGCTCGATTGACCCACACATTCAATTAATTGGCCACAGTTTGTATCATGACCTGGTCGGCCATGGCCATTTGTTAATTATCTTGTATGTTCGTTAAACAAGTAACTCTCTTGTTTAGAACATGTCATGAAAATTTTGGTAACTCTCTTGATGCTCATCTATACTTCTCTACTGTGCAACTCTTTCTTTGCAAACCTCACCTCTCGTGGTTTCTTACAAATTCTTTGATAACTTGTATTTTAAGTATCCTTTTATAGTCTTAACTTCTTTTTAAATATTCATTTAAAATTATAAATTGGTATTTATTTTGCTTCCTGTTCATTATGTATCATATTATTGTTTACAATCTACTTGACTTGCAAGTTTCTATAATGTTTCTCATTAATATTCACTTATTATTAATCATTATTTTGTTACAATACTTTAAATTTTCCCTTTTCATTAGGCAAAGAAAATGAAATGCATATAACTAGCAGTCGCATGTATTGACATGCAACAATCAACCGATAGGGGTCTACCGCAAATGGCTATCTAGTGGGCAAGAACTAGGAAACTTTTTTGTGGAATGGAATGTGAAATATAAAAAATCAATAATATTTACAATTGTTTGATTGAGTTGAGAAACAGAAAGTGTGTTAATTAGTCAAAGGAACTAACATGAGGTTAGTTCATATCTCATTGGCTATGGGTGTCACATTATGAACCTTTTCCACAAAGACGAGAAATCGGTCTGTGCATCTCCACATAGAAAATTACTAGTTGAAAATTGATTAATAGAAATGTAAAATAAAACCGTAGGCCGTGTTGAATGAATCTAATTAGTTACAATGTATCCATTAATTTTAATTTTAAGCAAGTAATCATCAATAACTTTTTTTTATTAATATGTAATATTTAATAATTTTAGTTACAAAAGTTATTAAAATTTGATTTTACTTAATAATGTTAGGAATATAGTAAATTAATTCTCAACAAATACAATTTTTTAATAAATTTATTCTTTAAAAATGATAACTAAAAAATTAAATTAAATATAAATTTTAAAATAATTATTTTTTCTAACAACAATAATTTTGCGCAAAAATTTAAGGAATGAGATCATTTTATCTCTATTTTAGTTTTATATTTATTAGCCCTAGATGCACATGTATATTTTAGCTTTTTTGTTTAGGTTATTCAATCAATTAATTCATTATTATTTAATTATGTTAAGATACATATGCATACAAATACAAGGAAATTTTTTTAAAGAGTTATTACCCATGCCTCTAATTACTAATATTGCATTAAAAAGTATTGTTTAAGAAAGGTAGTTGATAAATTTGGATATCACATATTTTTGAAGAAAGAAAGATGTTTAATATTGAATACTTTTTATAATTACTATTTAGTCCATAATTTTGCAAATTAAATTTTTAGTATGCTTATGTTTTTTGGGTTAGTAGTAGTAAAATAAAATGAAGACAAGTATCAAGGATTGAAAAGTAGTCAATTACAAGGAAATTGGGAATAAAAATATTAATTTTTAATGAATTACTTCATAGTGCAATTGAAGACTCAATGACACCATCTTTGATCAGAAACAAATAAACAAACCTCACAAGAAGAAGAGTGTGATGACACAATACACATTTTTTTGCATTGTTAGAATGAATGAATAAAAGATATGCCTTGGTTTAAGGTAGCATGACAAAAGTCTCAAGTGCTTTTGTACCACTTTTTATGGCATAAGAAACATGTTGTTATAAACTATGTTTTTCGAAGCCAAGTGTATGTAAGAATTTTTGTACACATGTATCTATGTAAGAAGAAACATATGGTGTTAAAATCCAAAACACAAAATCCACACTCATTATACACCCTACCATATTTGCATCATGGAGCCTCAGGGGCTCTAGCCAAGCCCCCGAGCAAGAAAAGTACGAAATTTCCATGAGAAATTTTGTGGACTTCCATTATACATCACACAATATCAAAGTTGGGAAAAATCCAGTATTTTCATATATGATCTATCATATTGTAGTTTTTTTGTGTTGCAGTAACTTTGTAAAAAACAAGCATCATGATTTTGGGATGCTTTTGCATGCTTTAGCCTAGTACCTGCAAATAGAAGAGAGGGTTATGTCAGTGGAAGAGCAAGCAATATCAAGAAGGAACCATAAAAAATCAGTAAGTATATGGGTAAATTCAATATAAACAATCTAAAACTAGAAATAATCAATAATATTTACAATTGGTTCACCGAATCTATATATTGATAATGGAAAAGTTTTGTACTTACATGTATTGTTGATAGTGTTTAACAACCACGGGCAACATTGGATTGAGTTGTTGGAGCATTAAACAATTTGAAATATAAAATTTAGAATAGACTAATTTTTTTGGATGTCTATTGTATCTGTGCAACATTATAAAGGAAATCATATAGATCTACAACAAAAGAGGTTAGACATATACATATACATACATATACATACATATACATATACATATATACACATATACATACATATACATATACATATACATATATACACATATACATACATATACATATATTATTTGGCAGTAAATATTATAGGAAAAATAGACAAATTATGAAAGAACTATTATTAAAACACTTAAGAATCGTAGGTAAATGCCAACTCTTACATAGATTACTTATCTTGTATGAATATGTTTCATGGTATTCTCTTTTTTCCTTCTGTTTGATGGTGCCTATAACAGATTGTTCATTCTCGTAGTCTACACCTTCTATTCTTCTTATGTTTACACATGGAATTCCTACCCTTCTTTTTTTTTCCAACCTAGCCATGAGTAGGATTTGTTGACGCTAGGATACAACAATCATTGATGGCCGTTAGTGAGTTTCTCAGGGCTATCTATGACAACGTGGACTTTGGCAATTGCGCAGGTTGTAACTAGTGAATTTGGATGCACTGGACATGGAAGCAAAATGGCAAGTGCTTGCTTGCACGAGGGTTAATGCATCCTAGCATTGTTGTACGATGGCGTAGGAGGAAGTAAATGTGATGTTCGATGTTGCAGTGTCAGAAATTATATTATTTTTGGTTGAATTGTCATTGGAGGGTTTTAACACTGATGTGCTCTGAAATGTGCAAGAAAATATATTGATTAACTTCGATTGTTGAAAGAGCCATTGTGGTCTTGGTTCCAGAGAAGACTATAGTAAAAAATGTCACCTTTGGCTTGGTTCTCATTTCGTACATGACTACATTTTTTCCCTTTTTGGCTATTGGTTGTTATATGTGCCCATGTTTCACAAAAATATTTTTGCATATACATCTTAGCCATGTGAACCAACAATTTTTGTGTTGTCTTTGTACTTCTCTTACACTCTTAGGGTTTTTCACCTAAAAGGAGAGATATAGACCCAAAAACTGTTGTGGTTCACTCAAACTAAGGTATGTATGATGAAATTATGACTAAATGCAATGATCTAGATACAGCTAACTAATAAGATTGATTGATTATGAATGCAAAACTAATGAAATATGAAGTGTTTGAAAGCACGGTGTTGTATGCAAATATGAACTAAAAAAATAAACAAATGCAAACAGAATTGGATGAGACTTAACAGAGTGCACCTAGAGATGAAATTTTGATGCTAGAAGGTTTTGGAATCTGACAAAAATCACTACTAATGATAAATGGGACTCATTCGCCACTGATGGTGAATTAGTCCTACTTCTGGTAAACTTTACCAGAACCAATTTCTGACTATTGGGAACTAAATTCTGATGAAATCAATTTTTCCAGCCTAAAGGTGGGACTCATTTTCCATTGATGGTGAATCAGTCCTCCTCCAAAATTCTACAAATTCAAGGGTCAATTTTGTAGGTCTAGATCTGCACTTGTCTTATTGTCAGGTTGACGAAGTCAAATATGTATAAAACAAGTTGAATGTTGTCTCCAAGCTTGAATTAGGGTTTAGTTGACTTGAATGATGAATTTTTGACCACTTTCCAACACCTATCTCTTTGACAAATCTGCCTACAAAACCTACAAACACACATGCAAAGAGGGGGGAAATGGTTAAGGGTTAGGGTATAGGGATTTGCCTTGGTCAAATCCCACTTTGGTAATCAAACCCTTGATAAAGAAATGAAATGAAAAAAAGAAAGGAATGATGAATAAACAACATGCAAGTGTCCTAAACTCACCAAAACCTTGTTGTTGAAGTCTAAAGATATGTCAATGGCTGCTCCCAGATGCTTGATAATTGCTTGATCAAATGATGCTATGATGCTCTGAATGCAAGAGTGCTAATTGATGGTGAATGAGTGAATGGCATGAATGAGTGTTAAAATGGATGGAAAACACTCATTTATACACACTTGTGCCCTAACAACCCAAAAATACAACATCACAGGCTGACCTAAGGTCTTAATGTATAAAAACCTGAAGGAAATTTGAAATTATTTTGAATTTTGTACCAAAACGGACTCATTCACCACCAATGGTGAATGGCTCCCACTCTAGGCTTACAATTGGTTGTTGGGAATTAAGTTGTATTTAATGTTGTTTGTCAGGTTTGTGTTCAAAAACACACTTAAATAAGGCCTATAAGTGCATAAAGGGGACAAATAAAGCATAAGAAAGGTGTAAATAGTTGTAACAAGCCTAGAAAAGCATGAAAGTTTGTTACAATACTTTACAACGCTTTGAAATAGGACTTGATAAGGGATGAAAAGGGAATATTTAGATTAATTATAATAAGAAGAGTCTAGAAAAGTGTAGCAATGTGTTACAACACTTCACAACACCTTCACAAGACATCATAATTTGAATATTCAAGACCAAATGTGAATGTATAAGTTACATTGCAACATTAAATCAAAGCAAAATAAGCCAAGCATCATAGGAAAAAGACCTAAATGGCCATGAAAATGTCAATGATCCATTTTTCTATGGTACACCATGGAATGAAAATAAAATCGTTTTACATGGGTATTTTGTATAGATGATTAATTTATTGTTCATGTCTTCTTGTTATATGTTTTTATCTTTGGCGTTATACCTATTTTGTAGAATTTAAAGAGATTATCACTCTGTATGGATGGAGAAATAGTAGTTAAAACGAGAGATTGTTATAATTTTTTCGCCCTTGGTTTATTGTTTTAGTTATCTCTATGCATATTTATGCACATTTTTAGTCATTATACAGTCTTTATAGTGTGTGGAATGAAGCTTTGTGGATGGCTCTCTAGTTCAAATAGATCGAAAAAAAAAGAATATCATGAAACATATTGATACAAGATTCGAGTTGCGTTCTTTGGTAATAAATATTGAAGAAAAGTAGAGAAATTGTATAAGAGGTGTTAGAATGATTAATTTATTGTTCATGTCTTTCGCTCTTTGCTTATTATTCCTTGTTATATGTTTGTATCTTTGACATCATACCCATTTTGGAGACTTCAAAGATATTATGCCTCTATATGGATGGAGAAATTACAGTTAAATCTTCTTTCTTTCATCAAAAAATATGGTTAGGGTTAGTAATTTTTTGCCCTTCATTTATTGTTTTTAGTTATCTCTGTGCACCTTTGGCATTATACCCATTAACATAGGAGTAATTGCATACATATATATATAAATATATATATATATATATATATATATATATATATATATATATATATATATATATATATATATATATATATATATATATATATATATATATATATATATATATATATATATATGCAGAGGGTTAGCATGAAAGCATAAACATTTTGGAGATAAAAATAATTTAGTGGCTATTAAGTGTTATTCTGATAGCTCTTTTACAATTTCTCTATTCGCCTATAATATTTAGTTGCCAGTAATGTACCTCAAATTTTCAATTAAGTTTGTGGCATTATACCCATTGGCTTTACCACTTCTATTTAATGTGGGTTGAGTGCCAAAGAACGCAGCTCCAATTTTCAATTGACAACTCAACTCTTACATAGACTACTTATCTTGTATTAATATGTTTAATATGGGTTTTTGATCATGTGCCATTTACAAGTGATTCTTAAGTGTTTTTCTAATAGTTCTTTTACAATTCCTCTATTTTTATCTATAATATTTAGTACCAAATAATGTAGCTTGAATTTTGAGTTGAGAAGCTGACTATTACATAGATCTCTTGTGTTGTATCAATATCCACTTGCCCATAACAAACTGTTCATTATTATAGGGCACTTGTTCTATTCTCCATGGTCTTAAGGTCTATTTAATGTGGGTTTTCAGCCATCTGTGCTTTTCTTGTGATTATTATCTTTCCACTTATATAAGAGGTATTATAATGAAACTTATTTGGTGGTAAATATTATAGAGAAAAGCCACATTAAATAGAATTTTAAAATATGCAGCATAGAAGAGGCAAACTAC
>VDFB02017201.1:0-16756 GCA_007258455.2 Sequoia sempervirens
ATACACACATAGGAGCACATGAAGCATACTTTCCATCGATCACACAATCAATCTTATATATCTACTACAAGAGATTTCATCACAGCATGGTTAGCCAAAAAAAAAAATTATACTTGCAATGTTGGCCCAGATTAACAGTTAAATTCTAATGCGAACCCACCAAGGTCGACCACAACATAGTTGAGACCCAAATTAATATCTCAACACAAAAATACTTTAATTAATTTCACCTTGAAGATCCACAACACACTACCACCAACATGTTGGCTAGAAACATGAAAAACTGAACATGCACACAAAGATCTTCAACCACAAGCTCATTGATTAATGTGGACATACCAAAAAGATAGAGAATGAACTAGAGACATATGAGAACACCAAGAAACAATAGAGAAGCATCCTCAACAACTGAGATTACTAGAATCACACAACCTTCATTCAAGAACACTGACTAAGACCACATAAACACTGCCAGACCACAACATACTCAAAACTTCACGTGGACCTGTGAAACTTACAATAGATGATCTAGACATACTAAACAATAAACCCTTTAATCCACATAAGCTAATCATTTACATACAAAAAGAAATGCCTTCATGACCTGCATAGTTCCACTAGGAACTTGGAACACTTTTTCTTATAATTTTCTCAATATCCTTGACATATACAACAATAGATACACCAAATGCTAATAGTGTTGACATCAATGACAACCACATATCAACAACACATCCACAACATCCAATAATTTCCCAACAAGAGGCTCTATTATTATTGATGGGCATTGTTTTGTTTAAATGGGAGCAAATACAAATGACAAAAGGCATGAAGTGTTAAGCAAAGAGCTCCTCAAAGAAATGTTATTTTATCTAACGAAGTATTCCATCAATGGAGGAACAAAGAAAACACCTACAAGAAGAGAAATTTATGGGAAGATTATGCTTTTCAAAGGAGCTATGACCATAGTCATGTGTTTCAAACATTGCTTTAAAAGAGGTTCTCAATGCCAGAATGGATTCAAGAACCAAAAAAGTAATTTGACTTAGATGAAAAGATTGAAGATGTTCTTAAGCAATACTCCAAAATTGTGATGATAATTTTGAAAACCATGTTGGTGGAGAGGAGCAATATTAAATTTTAAGCCATCCAAGCTCAGCATGGAGGAATTCGATTGTCAACATGGGGATCCCTCTAATAATCAACACTGTCATTCCACACAAATGGCTCTCAGATATCGTGATAGTAAGCGGCACATGGTAGCCAAAAATAAAAAATGATGAATGACAGTAAACTTAAGAATAAAAACCCCCATTTCAAATGAATAGTTTGGATAAAAGAGAAAAAAATTTAGACACGGCTTGTACTTAAGAGCTCTATAAAATTTTAATACAATAACATGCAAATCAGCGAGGAGATGTTAAAAAAATCATGATTCTTTTGCAAGAATATGGATAGAAACTCATTATAATTGGGAGCATGGAGGTAATCCAAAACATTCGTTGTGCCATTACTAAAATAGGAAACCCTAAAATATTGTAGAAAATGAGCAAGGAAAAAAATATGCATCAAAGTGACTTGTAGGATCAGAGCAAGTTCTTAAAATCCCTTTGATAGAGTAAGTTACTCCAATGAGAAGTTTTATGGGAGAGTCTCACCGATAGCCAAACGATGCTTACTTCATTGGTGAGAGATATGATATCGGTAGAGATAAAATAAGTCCCAATGATGCTTTAAGTCACCCCAACATTTGAATATATGCATATGGTTATAATAGAAGATTGAATAAAATGAGATTAAAGTGTGAATATAATATTACCTGGAGAAAGTAAAATCTTTACATTTTTTACTAAGGGGATTATATGATGGATGATAATTTTACCTAAGGGGTAAAAATTATAAAATATTTGCACTTGGAAGTTAAATATTTTCCACCAAAGGAGTTACAAGAGTGAGTAAAGGCATTTATCAGGTGAAAATGCAAAGTGTTAGAGATAATCAATCAAAATTAAATTTCATGTGCAAGGAAGCAAAAGAAAAGGAAGTTAAAAGGTAGGTAATTATTTTTACCCAAATTATATATTTAGTGGGTGAAAAATGGATGTGAGGTTTCCAGCAAAAGAATTATTGTGAAATGAAGATGATAAAGATTAAAATATTTAATTTTCCAAAGGAAATTAATTAAATATTTTATTTTAACTAAAGAACACTGAAGAGTTGCAGCGAACAAATATGAGGGTTCATAACCCTAACATAATGTATATATGCCAAATGAAATCAAAGGAGAGAATGGTTAGAATTAGGAATTAGGTAGGAGCTATACAAAAGATACTTTCAGAATTTTGATTATATAAACTTTACTACTTGGACCATGATGCATGCATAAATTTTGGCTGAAATCAATGGAATATCTTTAATTCTGTGGCTCAATATTGGTGTCAATTGTTTGTTAATTCAAAAGAAATTATCTTGCTATCTCCACATTGTTGCTTCTCTATTATTTGAAGTTGCATATCCAAGTTGATATTTTAATTTCAACAAAACACATTTGTTGTTGTTGTGTAGTCAAGTTAATTGGTTTATGTCAAAGAATTAAAATCCTTTTAATTGATTACAGTAACTTTGGGGTAAAAATTGGATCAATAAGAAGAGTTAGGTAAATGATATGATTGTCATACTATCCCCACATTGATGCTATCGTGTTATTCAAATTAAGGGTATACTTTATTTTGTCAATACACATTTGTTGTCATTGTGTGGTTATGTTAATTGGTTCCTTCAAGGAAGGATTAAATCCTTTTAATAAATCATAGTAACCTGGTAGGATCAATAAGAAGAGTTTTTCAGTCACATTCTTGCACGTTTATACAAGATATAAACAAACTTTAGTGCCAAACAATCAGAATTATAACCAATACCAACCACTTGTTATAGAACTTCTTTGACTCCACTTACCCAATAGAACACTGGTCCATCTCATTGATACATTACTTATCCAATTTCACATGAAAAATTCCAACTATTACATTAGGAGTAGAAGTAATTAGCAAGCTATCATCTATTGCATTTTATGCTATTGTGATAGATCAATTAATTCAATAAAATCACACAATTCTCAATCTGCTTTAGCAAATCAGGGTCTACCTGCCTAGCTAGGTCTAGTAAAGCCTGAAGTGTAGGGATTTATCAGCCACATAGGTTACTCCATTCATTGGTTCAAAAACATTGCGAGTCGATCATAGATCCTGGCATCCTCTTAGGATTTGTGACCTGAATTTTTGAGATCCAACACACCTAAGGGTTGATAATCATTTTATTGTGTTGATCTCATTTTCTAATGAATTGAGGAAGAATAGGTCCATCATACCCCACATTTATCACCATAACCTAACCCATTTTTCTTCTTTTTAGTAGCACTTGCTACCAAACACTTTGAAGTACTTAATAGATGCAGGTTTTCCATACCACAATTCATAAGGTGTTTTCTCACTATTTACTCTCAACTATACTCTGTTCAAAGTATAAATAGTTGTATGTACTACCTCTCTTCAATATACATTAGGTAACTTGGGCTCATTTAGCATTGTTTTGGCCATCTCTTTGACTATTCTATTCTTTTGTTCAACAACTCCATTCTATTGTGGAGTTCTTGCTTCAAAATAGTTCCTTTTAATTTCATGCTTCTCACAATATTCAATGAATTCATTTGATGTGTATTCTCCACCTCTATCTGATCTTAAGCATTTGATCCTTTTAAGAATCTCATATTCAGAAAAGGATCTAAATATTTTGAATCTTTTAAATTCTTGTGACTTATCCTTCAAAAAGGTTACCCATGTCATTGTTGAGTAATCATCAATCAACAATGTAAAGTACCTTTAACCTTTCAATCCTTTTTTTTGTGGGGCCACAAATATTAGTATGAACCAACTCTAGAGGCTTTGAAGTTGCGTATTCTTTTGTTTGAAATTTGACCCTTGTTTTCTTTCATTGCTGACATTCCTTGCAAATGGTGTTTATTGGTTTAGTTATCTTAGGCATGCATCTTACCAGTCCTTTTGAGCCCACTTTTACAAGATTATCAAAAAATTTGTGGCACATTCTCCTATGCCATAACCAATTCCCATCAACCTACCCTATCATACAGTTTTCTCAATTCACTTCACTGAGATTGTAGAGATTTCTTTTAGTCCTTATCCCCTTAGCAACAACTCTTCCTAATTTTCTGATTTTGTATTCTTCAACATTGAATGTGACTTTGTATCCTTTGTCACACATTTAGCTAACACTTAGAAAGTTATGATTCAATCCTTCAACATAGAGAACAACACTTGGAGGAAATTTTCCATCAATTCTCAATGTTTCCTTACCATATATTCTTGCAGCAGTATTATCGCCCTCACTAACTTATCCTTCCTTATAGATCTTTAGCTTGATAAACTTGCTTGTATCTCTAGTCATGTTCTTAGAGCAGTCACTATCTACTACCCACAATTTTTTCTTTTTGGCATGAAGTGTTGTTTGTGCAAAAATTAATTGTGTGGGCTTCTACTTTTTTTCCTTCCACACCTTCTTGGGTTTCTTTTATGCCTTATCTTTCTTCTTTTAAAATTTTTGTGAACCTTTGTTCATGCTAGGAGTCATGTTTTTTCTTTTAATTTTTGGCTTTACAAAGTTTGTTCTATAATTCTTAGCTATGTGACCATAGTTATTACAATTATGGAAAATCACATTCATATCCAACAAAGTAGTAAATTGATTTCTACTCACAAAATTTTTTCTCCTTTGAGGAACAACTCTACATTCACTTTCCTTATGACCAAATTGATTACAAGTATAACAATAACCATAGAAAAATGAGGAATATCTAGTCATAGCATTTCTTTGAGAAGGATGAGGATATCTTCACTACTTAAGATCTCTCTCCTTGGTGAAGCCATCTACAGTAACTCCTTTTGAGTTTTGCTTCTTCTTCAAGTTATCAAGGACTGGTTGACTATTCTTATCTACTATATGAATCTTAACTTTGTATTTTATAGACCCTCTTTTCAAACTTCTAACAAAATTAGAATTTTCTTCATCAATTTCCTCAGATCTAGATGTAGATGCTTCAACCTTTTCTTTTTTGTCTGCTTTGAATGCAACTTCTCTTTTAGATGTATTTGCATCTTCCATTCTCATCTCATAGGTAGTAAAGATGTCATGCAACTCATCGATAGTAAGATTTTCCAGGTCTCTTTCTTCCTCTATTTAAGAAATTTTAGAATTATACCTAGATGAAAGAGATCTTAAAACATTTTTGGCAATGGTTGGATCCTTCATCTCTTGTCTAAGGCCTCTAATAGTGTTCACTATTTCATCTACTCTAAGAAGATAATTTGCAATCTTTTCTTCTTCACTCATCTTCAGACTTTCAAAATTTTCTTTGAATGTTTATATCTTTTCCTGCTTTACATTATCATCACCTTCATAGATAGTCTTCAAGTTCTCCCAAAAATCATGTGAAGTTTGACAGTGCATAACCTTGAAAAATTTAGAATTCAACAATCCACAAAGAATAACATTATTTTCTTTAGCATTGTCCATAATGCATAATTTGATCCATCAAAGAGAGGTTCCTTGTTTGAAGAAGAACCTTGTTGTCCAACCATCTTATCTTGACTATGAAAGATCTACTCGAGCTGATTAAGATTCTCCAAGGGAACTAACACTCTAATACCAATTGTTGGAACAAAACTATGTATTTTGTAACTACACATACTTTGTTGCTATCTTCTCAAAAATCCATTTTCCTACCATGCTCTTCTCAAAAATCTATTTTTCTATTTTTCTAGAACAGTTACTTCATTCTCTATGCAACCTTCTCACTCATTCATTTTGTAGGCCATCAACCATGAAAATCACACCATGATCTAACAATCACCAACTAGTCATTATTGAATTTAAAACCTTATCATTGATTTGATTGATTTAAACCCAAGTCGTAGATTAATGATTCACAACAAGGATGTGAATCAGGTGAAACAATTATTTTTTCCACATGTCTCATTCCTACAAATCCACACTATTCAAACCAAGTGAATGCAAGCTTCCTGTGGAATTACTCCATCTTTTTTCATGACTTTTCATTTCCTTTTCTTTGGGAGTTAGGAGTTGCTCATCCCTCTTACTATATGCTTGGAGTGCATTGCAACACTTAACAAGAAAGAAAAAATACTTAATCCCAAAGCTTCTCCATTCCTGTTAGGGTTTTGCCATCAACCTTCCCCTTTGCCTTTTACCATCCTTGACTCCATCGCAAGCCAATACAATGACCTCCAAAACATTGAAGTGTGATACTCTTTATACCTATCGATGAGGACACGTGTCATCTCCCTATGAGACTACAATAACCATCAGTGGGTCCCACAAACCTTTCATAAAATGGCAAGAATGTGCCAACTATCGTGTGCTTTTGGGTTTTGGCCATCAACCTTACCCTTTGCCACCTTCAAGAAATTCACAGACCAACACTCTAAACATCAAACCCCAAAATTCCTTTGAGATGTCGGAAGTCAAGGATTTTTTTTCCTTCATACCCCTTCCATCTCTATGAATCTAGTTAAGGCGTAAGCCTTAGCTCCAACCCACGAAGCCCAAAACCATTTTGAGGGTCAAGGTTTGGGTATCCACCATAATCCTTTCTTCGAACATAATGGTAAGGTGTAAACCAACTATTTTAAGTCTGATGTATGAATACTTCCACAATTAACTCTTCCCTTCTTCATTTCTTCGAGCCATTCAGTATGAGGTGCGATCAAAGCCTAAAGCCTAAAAACCTTTTGAACTTGACTCAAATCAACTAACACTTTTCTTCTCTAGCAAACAATAAGAAGTAAGCCCTGAGACAAAGGAAAATCTAGTGCAATCAGAATATGGAATGGGATGATGCACCTACACTTTCTAGTTTTATTAGGAAAAAGAGATCCCTTAAGTGAGTCAACCTTGGTGGAGATCTTGTTGTTTTCCTTATGACCTAAGACGAGGTAAATTATCTAAAGGAAAAAATTTGGGAGATGAATGAAAAATACTAAATGAATGCAATTATGCAATGTAACACATGAAATCACTAAATTAAACCTTAATTTGATAGAATCTAGAAATAAATTACAAATCTGAGAAGGGCTTGAATTTATGCACCTATCAGAAAAAGGTTGTGTTAAGTGTCCTCTTGGGACTCATTCACCAAAGGGTGAATGTGTCTTGCTACAAGAGTTGGAAACTTTCTTTCACAGTCCTTTGATCCTATGTCTACACTCTTAATTCCTCCACGTTTCACAGTCGCAAATTCAAAAATAAATTCTAAAAGTGAGGTTCCATGGCTTGATGAAAAATTTGACAACTTTTGCAACTTTGGTAACTTTTGCAATTTTTCTCCTTTGATAGATCTTCAATCCTTCTTCAACCTAAGATTTGTAAAATTCAAAAGAGGGAAACATTGTTTGTTTTTAGTGAATGGGGGTTTTCCTTGATTAAACCCAATTTTGGTAATTAAACGTTGAATTGAAATAATGAAACATGAAAGGAATGATGAATGAACACTTGTTATGTTTCAACTCACCAAACCCTTGAAGGACTAAAACTTAGTAGATCTCTCCAAGGTATTGATCTTGCATGAATGGATTGATTGGTGATGTGATCTTGATGCTTGAAATTTGACTTGAATGCTTGAAACCTACATCACAATGTTAACTCTAGAAACATGCATGATGGTTGAGATCTTGAATGCTACAAAAAATGATTGAGAAGTATTATCTTGAACACCTTTGACAATAATATTTACTTTAGGATTTGATCTATTTAAAATCTATAATTTGAATTGATAAAAAGACCTTTCTTTTATAGATAATATTCTAATTTCTCAAAAATTAAACATTACAAGGCAGCACTTAAAACTTGAATTTAGGACTTTAAGATGCCACCAAAAACATGTTTAAAATTTTAACTTATGATCTTAAAGGGGACCCATTCGCCCAAGGGTGAATAGGTCTTGACCTAAATTTCTAAGAAATTCATTTTGGGGTGTTAAAAATGATAATTGTATTAATTAAATTATGATTCCCATTTCAAAAATTGCAATTAATTAGGCTTGCAGATGAAAAATAGGGTCAATTAGAGGTTCAATTAATTCCAATTAATTAAAGGACCCAAACATAGTGTGAAAATGTAATGGAGTAAATTTTCCAATACTAATTTTAGGCCCCACTTTAGTGAGAGGATGAGCCTTGCGCTCAAACTCACACTAAAGTAGTCAAACAAGCGTCAAGAGAGGTCTAATTTTACAATCATTGAAAAGATAAGACAACAAAGGTCAAGGAGGATAATAAAGCCCCCAAGATCCAATATCTCACAACAAACCAACAAAGGCATAAAGAGATACATTCCTATAATAAATATGTAGCAACAAGACAAGATACACAAGCATACAATGCCAAAATTAATGAGAAGAGAGAGAGAGAGATGGGTGGATCAAGCCTCAAATTTTTTTCCAATCTATATGGGTCAAGCCTTAGCTATTTTTCCAAAAATATTTACAAGTGGAAATCTACTATCCATTATGCAAACAAAATGTGCTCACATGGGCTAGAGAAATCCGCTATCCACTAGGTAAGCCCCAAAAAGTGGCTAATGGGAAGTCATGATAGCTATAGGCTCCAATTATACTAACCAAACCAAAGTTATACCTCCTGATAAAGTTGATAAGGTGCCACAAAAATGGTCACAAGGCTAGCAAGATACTTTATGCTAGGCATTCATGAGAAAGGCTCTTCTAGAAAGCAAGTTGTGTTATGCTTGGTGGCCTTGATACATGTAATAGGATATTAAAAGGATTTTTTTTTAGTTAATGGAAGGTCTTACCTTAGGGAACATCGTTCCTAATATCTCCAAGAGATGACTATTCGAGGATAAAATATTTGTAACTTAGGAAATGCAATCTGTAGCATCACCACTAAGAGGAATGCCATATGCAAAGAAAAGTCACAATATTGAAGGACATCAAACCCAATGAAACCACCAAGAAGACACATAAAATGAAGTAAGAAGACAACAATCTGAAGCAAAAAATGAGTGGGGACACGTACGCACCCACTTTAAAGAAATTGCTAAACACCATGCTACGAGCGATTACTTTATAGTAAAAAACAATAGATGCCAATACATGAGAGCTTTATTCAGAAAGCCCTATGTCGAACATATGTTTCCAAGATATAGCTATGTCATATAAAGGAGATGGTTTCCCCTCATATGAAATCCTAAGATAACACATAAAGGATCCATGGATTTTGGGTTAGTGTTTGTTGTTGCTGCAGTGATATAATCAAGCTTGGAACCATCATCATTCCCCAAATAACTCATGGAACAATGATCACAAAGGAATAATGACACATAGAGAGAGAAAAAAGGGAATATTTTGGGTCAACATGGAAGAGACCTGAATGTCTCAATTCCTTGTGTCATCCCAAAAAGGAAAACAAAAGACAACATATAAAGGTTACAAAATATAGAATAATATAGATGCAAATAGAAGAATTTCACAATGGATCCACTTCCTTTGTATCCTTGCACCAATAGAGTGACAAGGGTCACCCAAAGTAGGCTCAAAAACATATAAATACATACTAAGAAGAACAATATAGGGGATCACATTATGTACATGCAATCACAAAGAACACAAAGAGAAGACTAGTATGGCACATGCGAGTCAACCTATAACAGGTCATCCACATCCCAATATTGTTCATCATATGTAGAAGGCATATAACTAGCCAAAGGGACAAATTTTTTTATCAAACTAGGACAAGGCTATCTAACTCCTAGTCTCCCATTAAGTGTAGGACAAGGATGAGCCAAGGTGAGTGATGGGAATGTGGTCCTTGCAATATAGAAATCATTTACAGTAAATGTGAAATGTGCAATAGTGAGTATACTATGATCCTACAACTATCACATGGTAAGGAGGAAAGTGCATGAATTTTAGTTAATTACATCAATAAAATCATTTTCATGGATCAATAATTGTAAAAGACAACACTCATCAGTAAGATTCCCAAGATTTCCATGAAAATCATAGTAATTCATGTTTGTACTCTTTCCTTTTTTGTTTTCTTTGATAGGTGGCAAGTAAATCAATCCTAGAAAGAGGAGTTGTTCCATGTTTTGTTCAATTTCTATTGTAGTGTATAATAATGACAATTCCTTGAGCTTATATGGCTTATATTTCTTACTTGTTTGGGAAATTTGTTGTGGTGGAGTTGGGAGAGGAGTGTCTATGGTGATCCTATCATCCTTGTGAGGTATTAGTTGGTCTCTTGAAATGATCTTGTGAAAGAGAACACATTTTCCCTTGAGAGATGTGCAAGGGAGGGGAAGGTATTGATATCCCTACCCCTTGGTATCCTCAAGTGGTATTTTCTCTAAAATTTTATGGATTTCATATTCATTTGTTATGTCACATCCTTGTTTTCTTAAGATCTTAAATCCTTGACCATAACTCTCTTCTAAGTTAATGGGTGTATTAGTAACTTGATGAACATAGGATAGAAGAGTATCATTATCTCCCTTGTGATCAAGTTCATTAATGATTGATGGTTGAGGCTTGATTTGTGCTTCCATTTTAGGCTATCAGAAGTTGAACCTATCAAGTGATGGAATTATAACTAGTGTTTGCATGGATGGATAAAGGGATCCATTATTCTCAAGATTGTGTAAGGAGTCTTGTATGAATTATTGCATGATATCTGCATCTTGACCTAAGATATCCACTTCATGAGGACATTCATTAGGAGATGAAGGTTCTTTAATAGTCACAATTGCATTAGGATCTTCACCAAACACACAACTTGAAACATCTACCAAATATCTTAAAGTTTTCCATATATTACCCATACACATTTCCATGTTGACTTTTGTATAAAAAAGTTTAAATCTAATATATGAATATTTTCTGATTATTGAATGCAACATACTAAAAATGATATGTTTTTAATGTCAATCTGATTTTAAAACAATGCACTAAATTTGAGCTAATTTAACCTAATGTAAAAGATATATTTTTCTGATTTCTGAAACTAAAATCTAGATTTAATAGTAGATCAGAAGAATGCAAATAGAGACAAATCACTTCCCAAAAGTTTGAAAAAACACCTATACAAAGACAAATTTTCCCTGGGGCAAATGGGTTTTAACACAGGGGTTACAAAAATTTAAATTTGAGTTGAAAGCTTATAGGTAAGGTTTTTTGTTTTAGGTTATAAAATATACTATCAATGACTGATTCTTCTAGAGTTTTGATGTCTAAGTGAAAATAAAATGAATGAAAAATGATGGAAAATATGAAACTTTTTTAAATGCAATTTTGACTCAATTTTTGAATATGAATGATTGAAAACACACTAATATGCGAGTCTTGTGCAAAATCAATGTAATATGCATGCAATTTTTTGAATTTTTTAGATTTTAAAGGATGCAAAATGAAAACCTAAAACCCTAAATGAAATGTAAACTAATTCAAGTTAAAAACCATAAATGATATGAAAATCAATGCAATGAAATGAAAATCAATGAAAATCCTAGATCTAGGGTTTGAATGGACTTCAAATCTAAAAGTTTATAGTGTAAGAATGTTAGGTTCACCAAAATGAAATGAAGGAAAATGTGGTGCAACCAAAATATGGAATGGGATGATACACCTACACTTTCCTTTCTAGTTTCATTAGGAGAAAGAGATCCCTTATGTCAAGATTGACTTTTAATCCATAGGTGATTCAACCTTGGTGGCGATCTTGTTGTTTTCCTTATGACCTAGGACAGGTTAAATCAACTGAAACAACACTTTTGGGAGATGAATGAAAAATAATAAATGAATGCAATTATGCAATGTAACACATGAAATCACTAAATTAAACCTAAATCTGATAGAATTCAGAAAGAAATTGCAAATCTAAGAAGGGATTAATTTTATGCACTTGTCAGAAAAGGTTGTGTTGAGTGTCCTCTTGGGACTCATTTTCCCAAGGGTGAATGGGTCTTTCTATAGGTTAAAAAAATACTTTCATAGTCCTTTGTTTCTATTTATGCACTCTTGATTCCTTTGGTTTTCACAATCAAAAATTTGAAAATAAATTTTGAAAGTGATTTTCTATGGCTTGACGAAAACTTTGACAACTTTTGCAAATTTTATCCTTTGAGATATCTTCATTCATTCTTCAACCTAAGATATGCAAAACACACAAGAGGGAAACATTATTTGTTTTGGTGAATGGGGTTTTACCTTGGTCAAACCCCATTTTGGTAATTAAACCTTGAATTGAAACAATGAAACATGAAAGGAATGATGAAAGAACTAAAATGTAGTAGATCTCTCCAAGGTCTTGATCTTGCATGAATGGCTTGATTGACGATGTGATCTTGATGCTTGAAATTTGACTTGAATGCTTGAAACCTACGTCACAATGTGAGCTCCAAAAACATGCATTATGCTTGATAACTTTGACTTGATGCTTGATATCTTGAATGCTACAACAAATGATTTAGAAATATGCTCTTGAACACCTTTGACAATAATATTTTCTTTAGCAATTGATCTCTTTAAAATCTAGGATTTGAATTGATAAAAAAACCTTTCTTTCATAAACAATTTTCTAATTTCCCTAAAATTAAACATTACAAGTCGACACTTAAAACATGAATTTAGGACTTTAAGATGCTGCAAAAAACATGTTTAAATTTTGAATTTGTGATCCTAAAGGGGGCCCATTCACCCAAGAGTGAATGGGTTCTGACCTAAATTACCAACACCTATTCATTTTGGGGTTTTAAAAATGATAATTGCATTTAAAATTAAATTATGATTCCCCTTTTGGAAATTGCAATTAATTAGGCTTGTAGATGAAAAATAGGGACAATTAGAGGCTTAATTAAGTCCAATTAACTAAGGAACCCAAACATAGTGTGAAAATGTAAAGGAGTACATTTTCCAATAGTACAAGCTCGAGGTCTAATGTTTGAAACCTGATCAGAATTTGAACAAACACTCTACCTCTTTTCATTCTTTTTGCAACTAGAATGAGGTACACCCAAAGTATAAATCCTAAAACCTTTTAGAATTAGCTCAAAATGATAACTCCTTCCTCCTTTAGCAAGCAGTATAAGGTAATCCCAAGGCCCGAAGCTTGAACTTCTTCAAATGTCTAAGGCTTGTTTAATGACACCATAAGGCTAATGAATCTCTCTTTTTTTCATCCATGTGAAGCCCTTTTGACGTCAATGAGAAACTCCTTATTTGATATTACTCAAATACTATTTTTTTTAATGACAATCAAATTTCCAATATCATCAACCAATTTTCCATCAACTCAACACTTATACCATCCTCAACCTTAAAAACAATTGAAAAGGTCGACTATGCACCCCAACCTTGAAAAATAAAATTAGGTCAAGATTAAAAATTCTTGCAGTGGAAAGGAATAAAAGAGGACCACACCACACCTTAACTCAAACCAAAATACTCATATACACACTATATCATTATTCCAAAAACATCGAAGCATATCCATAATTACTGTAAACACCCAAGATTAGTCGAACCTGTGTTAACAAAATTAAAATTTTAAGTGCATGCTTCCTCTAATCCAAATATGACTCACAAACAACATAAATCACTTGAACACAATCTAGAATGTTCCAAAAAAATCCTGAAGTCTAACAAATTCCTTCACAATAACTTTCACTTGAAGAACATACTCATCTTGTACACCTAGTTAACTTTCCATATATTGTAACAAATGAATCAAACCTTACAGAGCACCAAAATTCGAACAACTTAGACTGGGTATAGATATGAATAATATAAGAACACTTCCAAAACCACAATACTAGAAACCAAACTATAGAGAAATGTGGAGTGAAACTATTTATCCTAGACACTATTTCAATACACAGTTCACACACTAGTGAACATAACATTCTCTATGCAACAATCCAGAACCAAAAAATCTAGATATAACACCCCTAAGCACCTTTGATCAACATATCCAAACTGCACAAGATCTTCAAAACAAAAGAAATGTGGAGCAAAACTAGAACACTACTCTGTCACATAGAAAATCTCTCCAACACACTGTTTCTTCTTTTATTTAATTTTTCTCAAAATAACTTGGAAACTAAGCACCACAAACACATTCTCATCACCTGTAACACTTCCTCATCACAACCAAACCAAATCCATCATAGAAACTCAATGATGCACATTCTTATCAAAGCAACAATAGAGGTTGAAACTAGTGATACTACTAATGACAACATAGTGAAACTAATAAAAGAAACACCAAAGTTTACATCAATGCAAAAACATAGATTTGTTGAAATCAATGAAAACAAAAGCTGCACATACTTGCAATATTTATTACAATTATGTGTAACACTAGCTAGAATGGTGGGTAAATACTTAAGTGTCTAACTAAATCCTTCTTATGGGTTCAATTATTTAATGAATTTCATTATTAAATGAGTATAATTATTGTATATTGTTACATTTTTAGTGAAATAATTCTTAAAATATAATTCCACTGTGTGTGTGTTGTGTTGTGATGCACCACCTAGAAAATGGGAATGTAGTATGCTGATATAATTAGTGTAAGTTTTTTAGTCTAATTATGGTCTCACATATCCATTTGTTTGTATTGGTCATATTATTTGGATGCATTAAAATGTTTTCGACTATGAAGTTATGTATAAATTACATTTGTACCTTAGAAAGGTTAACTTAATTGATGTCTGGGAAAATTTCTTAGAAATATTATGATAATTATGATATGATTATGTATAATATTTTTTTTACACTAAATAATGAACTAAAAAATGAATTTATATTTTATGCTCCCTAGTGGATGTGAATAACCCATACTAGTGCTCATGTTGTGTGTTGTGAACATCATGTAATTGAAATGTTTACCCATGAAACATTGGTAATGGGTATCCATCCATGGATGGTGTGTTTGGCTACAAGTATGGTATAATTATGCTTGTAAATTTCTTATTTGTATACCCTATTGAGAGTCAACCTTGGGGTTGATGAACTCAATATGTGTGGAGTTAAGTAGAAGGGAAGAAAATTTAGGAATCTATGGTGAATGTTATGACATTAGTATGGAGTATCCCTACTACCTGTACCTTTATAAGGGAGACTTCCCCCTACTTCTCCATATGGAATAGACGATTGACTGGTTCATAATGTTAGCCTATCCTACATTATCCTTGATAGTAATAATGGAAATTTTACATGGCTCTTGGTAGAATTTTAATCAGATTACCTTGGTATCTTATATATCTTGATTTATATTATGATATGATGAGTTTCATATTTGCATGTGTTCTGACATGTTGTGAATAAATATGATTCCACACCACACTAATTTTATAGCATAACATAGGTGATGACATGGCATGACACTGATGGTAGTGAGTTGGGCTTGAGGACATGATTCCACATATGTATACATGAAGGAAAATATTACACTATCCCTATTTGTTGCCGAGTGGTCTGGGGATTATTGTAAACTTGTAGAGAGGACATCATGTTTTCTATGCTCAATTATGTTTTGTACCATATGATTTTTTTTCCATATCAACCACTACCTATATGATATGTGGACTATGTAAGTCTTTTCCATGAGGCATATTGATATGTGGTGTGTGGCCTAAGCATATTTTTTTGTGATGAAAATTTTCATGCAATATGTGCCTTTGTGTGTTTATGCTAGAAATGTGTGCATAAAGGGATATTGTGATAGTCATTATTGTGGATTCCCATCTTATTTGGTGGATAATGTATTAGTCACATAGTTATGTAATGTGTAATTTCAAATATTGTGAACTTTCTCTCAATTATTGACCTAACCTTTTTATCTTGCTTGTGTAGCGAATTAATATTATTTTATCCTGTCCAAATTAATTTATCCATAGCTTATGGATTTCTACTTTAACATAAAACTTGTGGTTATATTTGATTTAATGTTAGAATTGAGTGCATTTATTTTCCTTATTGTTAGAATTGAAATTATTTTATTTTGGTATTTATGATTTTATGGTGCCTAAGATAGATTTTTTAATTTGGAAGTGTTGGTATTTTATTGTGATGTGATTCCTTGATAGTTCAATGGAATAGCCTTGACTAAGTGTGTATAAGGAAGAAGATATAGGGAAAATTTTGGGGATGTGGGTAGGGATGTATGGGAAACTATGATTCACTTACCTTCCTAATGAATATTGATGACTATCTCTTGGAGGCTAATCTACTTACACAAATAAAAGGTATGTCATTTGTGTAATTGTATGGAGGGTATCCCTAAGTGGATTTGGCCCTAATACCATCATTGTGAACATGGTTTTTGGTTACCATGTGAGACGATAACATCCTTGTGGACCAATATTTGAGCCTTGTGTTATTACAATTTTGATGTGGATGTAGGAATGTATGTGTTTCAATATATCTTTACATTTATTATTGTTAAATAGGGTTTTGTTATTATTTTATCATGATTTAGAATGTGTGAAATATTTTATTCATATGAAATTAAATAATTGATATCCATGAGAAGTTGAATGATTGATTGTCATGAAAATTTGTTGTATGTTGAAATTTTGATCAATAAAGTGTTATTTTTGAAAATGATTAAGATGTTATAGTATTGGATATTTCATGTCTTGTCTTCTATTC
>VDFB02017202.1:0-47394 GCA_007258455.2 Sequoia sempervirens
TAGGTAGCTTGAGCGGCTTGTTGTTGCTGTTGTTGTTGTAATAATGCTTGAGCTTTTTGTGCCTGTTGTGCTTGTAATGTGGCTTGTGCAGTTTTGGCAGCTTGCGCAGCTTGAGCGGCTTGTTGCACAGCTTTTTGTTTTTGCACTTGTTGATAGCCTCTTTGGAAAGCAGCTTGCAATGTTGCGTCGGATTGGTTTGTTGTGGTGATGTTGGTGGCGGTGGGGGTGGTGGTGGATTTGGAATGGCGTTTGTGGTGGTGGTGAATGATGATGTTGTGTTGATCATTTGGTTGGTAGATGGTGTTGTCATGTTGATTGCGTGATTGGTGGATGGTGTTGTTTATGTGGTAAGTGGCGTCATTGATGTGATTGGCCCTTGAGAGACCATGATTTGCAATGTGGTGGGGGTGTTTGATGATGTTTCCATTGCTTGCGTGTTTTTCGTTTGTTGTTGTGATGTCAACAATAAGTTTTGAGCGTTTGGCAAAATGTTTTGATTCATGGTTGGGATAGCGGTTTGATTGATGTTTGGTAGGGGAGGCAATCCCAAGCCAAGGAGTGATGTGGATGATAATGGTAGTGGCGGGAGAGGTGGAAATGTAAGGGGGGTGAATCCCTGCGAGAGTGTTGTGGTGTTGAAAATGCCCCCTTGTCCGAATATGTCTTCGTCCTCTTGTGAATTTGTGAGAAGAGGTGTTTGTGGTGCTCCGTGAAAAGATGCTGATGATAGGTCATAATGTAAAGTGAGAGGAACATTTTGGTGTAATGGATTATGGAGGATGTTTTGTTCCCCTTTGTGGTGTTTTATCAGTTTTGGTTATTCACAAGGGGATGTGATTGAAGTTCATTGAAAATGTGTTTCCCTTGTTAACATTAGGTTGAGTTGGAGCAAATGATGTTGTGATTTGCGGGATATTTTCCATGGCGTTTTGAGATGGGGGTGTGGATGAAATGGGGATGGTGGATGAGATTGGTGGAAAATATGTCTCTACTATAGTGGTCACATCAAAATCCGAAGGCAACTTGGCCCCTTGTTTTGCTAGTTCAAGCATGTACAACGAAGGGTTGAGTCTCATCATGATGTTGATGATTCTATGGTTGTCCGGATTTTGGAGCATTTCAGCTATTTCTTCATGAGACATTCCAAAGGTGAGGTCTTCCCCTTGATTTTCTTCTTGTGGGTTTTGTGATGATGAGGGGATCAATGGATTGCTTGATTCTGCGAGATTCATTTCTGTGTTTGTTTGGCTAAGGTCACTTGAAGCGGAGTTTCTTTGTGGGCTTCCATACTCTTCTTGTATTGAGATCTCGTTTGAACCATAAAACAAGGATCAATCTTCAAGAATATGGGAGATGAATCTCTTGATTCCTTGGATTAATCTCTATTTTATGTCCCAAAGTGAAAGTTTTAGGATGCTTTTTTAGGATCAAATGTGATGGTGATATGATGGTGATGTTTAAAGATGATGTTATGGATGTTTATGGGTGTTGTTTTTGGCTTTTGATAAATCTTGAATGAAATGCTAGGACTTTGGATTTTTGATTGGTTTGATTTTTTGGATTTTGAGACTTTGTCCTTGATCTTGATTTGGATTTTGTTTTGGATTTTGAACAAAAAGGAACCCTAAGATGTTTGATAATGATCTAAAGGATAGTTGTGTTCAAAGGATGATGATTTGGATATGTGTGAGGAGAAGGATGCATCTACCCACACCTACCCAAACAAGGTGATTGTTTCACTAAGTATATGAGAAGGATTCATCTACATACACTAAGCTAGACAAGATGTTTTGGATGACTTTGACTAAAGATATGCAAAAGGATGCATTCACACATTCTTAGCCAAAGGTGTTTTGATAATTGTTTTCAAGGACTTGGTCTCAATGAGTTTGGATGATTGCTTGATTTTGTCATAAAGCCTAGTACTTCAAGGATGATTTCAAGGTTTTTCAAAAGATGATTTGTGAGATGGATTTTGATGTTTTGAAAGATGGATGAAAGAGGTTTGATTTGTTTTGATCCCTAGATGAACCTAAAAAGACCACTTTGTATTTTCCAAGACCTAGGTATTGAAGAGAATGCATATGCTTCCTAAAGACCTTTGTTAACCAAGGAATGATTTGAACATTTTGGATTTCCAATCAATGATTTGTGCTTTTGGGATTTGGAGTCTTCAACACACATGAAAGTTCATTTTGCTTAGCTTTGCTTAATGGATTTGTTTTACCAAAAACACTCTCTTTGATTAAAGTTTCAAACTAATATGTCCAATGTCTTAATTTCTTTAAACCCCACAAGATATTTTATGTGGAAATTCAATGAACTTAAGGCAAGGTTTTCCTATTGTTTACTCAAGAAGACAAATTGAGGTATAATCCAATGCTTAGGAACCTCTGACGCGTGAATGGCAGGGAAAGCAAGTAACATATGGATTGAGTCAATGATATTTGTCTTCAAAGAGGGTTTGAAATTTTGAGAATCATGTTGAATGTTTGTTTGCAAAATGTTTTCGAATACACACTGTGTTTTCAAACAAAGAATAATTACAAGCCCTATGGATGTGTAAGACTATATTTGTTGGATTCCCACTTGGACAAGTCCAGCTACGCTTATCCCTAGCGGATGGTTAGATGCTTGACCCCACTGGCTCCCCTCCACGGCTCATTAACGTCAATCGGGGTAGCCAAGCATCAACACCCATGAAACTCCCATGGCGTGCTTTCCATCTCTACTAGAAGACCGTAAGAGTGTGGGGTGGCTTCAGAACGACCGTTCTTGCACCAACAAATAGATTGAGGATTTTGGCAAATTCTAGCACATAGGTTCTAGTAAGGACTTTCCATTCGTGGAGATTGACCCATACGACAAGAGTCCCCTTTCGGATCCATCTTGTCGGAGCCAACCACGTGATTATGGCATTTAACCAAAACCCTCATTTATATCTCGGCTGGAAATACTCTTGGCTTTAGAGTGTTACCGTTGAGTCGTCTGAGTACTTTTTCCCCAAGGCAGGCCCTCTAAGATAAACAAAAGCGAGCAAAGACACAATCCGTAACTCGATCGATCTTTGATGGCACAAAGAAAGAGAATGCTTGAAAATGCCCCTACTCACACTCACACAAGATGTTCAATTTTTAAGCCCAAATTGAAGTGTTTCAAAGCAATAAAATGTATTTTGAGTGTTTCTCTTGCACCCTAGATCGCACGAAGCGCAAGGGGAGAGGATACACACTCAAAAGACAAAATCACACAAATCAAGCACTTGTTCGTTTTATACCCTTCAAAGCAATTGTGAATTCGTTTTAAGCACCAAAATGAAGTGTGAGTTTTTATTGTTCAATTCTTAACCTCAAACAAAATCTAGTGCATTTTTCCTAAGATTCATTTTAAGCCCTTTGCAATGAAAATCAAATTGTTCGTTTTAGACCCAAATGAAAATTAGTGTTCTAGAACGAAAAGATAAACAACTTCGTGAAGTAGTGTTGATCAAACACTTAAAGTGTTAAAAAACACATTGTGTTTTCAAAAAAGAAAAAAATTTCCCCTCCTTTCGTTTTCGTTTGCTAGCCTCCTCCTTGTTGACTTTTTGCTTTCCTTGTACCTTTTCGCCTTCACTTTTCCTTCGTTTGTACCTATTTAAACAAAAGATACTTATGTGAGAATCAAAATATTAAACTCATTTTGATGATTAAATTTAAATGATAACATGATCTCAATTGAAAAAATGAATGATTCAAATGATTATGATAGAAAGAGACATTCATAATTAAATCACATTTTCCTTAGGCTTCAAAAACAAGTTTTAGTCAGAATTTAGATAGTTTGCTAAATAAAAGTTTCTCTTGCCACAATTTAATCTTAACAAAATAAGATCTTGTATGAAAATTTTATTTAGACCTTTTCCTTCATACTTGATATCGACTAAAGTTATTAAGCCCAAAAAGCACCCTTCTAATCCTAAGCATTTGACTATTTCAAAATAATCACAATGATGTAAAAAAAATTGAAAGTTCATGAATTTTGTCTACTCTAAGGATTACACCCTCCTAATTTCAAATGTTGGCTATAATGATGTGATACCATAGCTTGAGAAAATTAAAAAAGTTAGTTACTAATGTCATTCCTCAAAGCTAAATACAGCCAAATGATCACATGCATCCACCAAGTCTTTTAAACAAATGCAACCTGTCAACTGTAAAGGATAGACAATTGTAATAAATGCATTTTAGTCCAATGTAAGGCAGATTGTCAGTATTCAAAGCAGTGATGAAGAATCGGAGGAGAAGAGTCCCAATTTAAGGAGAAGATTAGACAATGATGTGAAATCTGAAATAACTATCAACGACCACCGTGTACTGATTAAAGAGGGAGGAAATTTGTGTGATTGGGCCCGTGGGGCTCTTCATCTCTATCGACCAAAATCATTCTTTGTAAGTTTGGCGCGCATGAATGGACATTCTTTACTACACACGAACACCATGTGACATGGGTTACTGCATTAAAGCCGCTGATAGCGGTTTGGCACTCAGAAAAATGCCTCAGGTTGTCATTGGCCGCGCCCAAATGCACAGAGAAGGTGTGTTGACTGTTATAGGAAATAGCCAAGAAAGTGTGGGCCTATTTGATTGAACTAACCATTGCGTAGACTTTTGAGACAGTAAGAAAGAGTGGGCATTCCAACTTGCTTCATATCATCGAATGCAGTCAAGAAGTAAAGTAATAATAAATGTCTATCAATAAACATTGAATGCCTATCGATTGACCTCAGATCACTACCGCACAGTCTTTCAACCACCCCCCCTGCAAGCTGGTAAGGATTAGAAAAAAAGAAATAGATATAATGCGTAACAGCAGATCATATCTCATGATGGCTGCACTGGAAAAGATCATTCAAGGGCGCCTACACCTGCTCAATACATTCCTAACAACGAGCCAAACTTTTCCACCTTACAGGCGTATTTCATAAATGCCCTTGTGTCTTAACTCCTCCTTGCTGATTGCGTATCAGAGATAGTAGCGAATAAAGACTTTTTTTTTTGCTGATACACAATGACAGCAAAACACAATGACAGCAACAACAAACAACGTCTTTTGATCAATGCTTTCAAATAAATGCCTGTGGCGTCAGAAAACTTATGCATAAAGAGAATAGGGCACTTTCAAGCAAATGCCATTGGCAGGTAGTAAAGCCGGATAAAAGGCGTAAGAAACTTTCAAGCAAATGATATTGACAAGTGTAAAACCAAATTTATCAATTTCAGACTGCTTCCTCAGCCCGCGCCCTATCAATTAACTTCTCCTATTTTTTTTTTAGCAAATGAAATCAGCATCAAATGCAGTCAGTATGAGCAAAGTTGAATCCAAAATGCTGAATGGTAAACATGTTTGAGATGTTAACAAAATGTACGGTATATTTGCTTGATGGAATGACTACAAAAATTGGAAGCATAGACAAATTTCTCACGTGTTTTGCAATAAAGAGCAGAGCACAAAATTTAACTAAAAATTTAATGAAAGTAATATCTTTATAGCAAAGAATTCTGATTCATGGAAAAAGAAGTTAGTACAACTGTGACAAGGTATCAAATACTTCAGATCTACAAAATGAGGTATCAAATACGCCCTCCTTCTAGCGCCAAATGTAGGCATCATTTTAAAATCTGCAAACAACTAAACTTCAAGCATGGGTTAGTTCCTTACAAACTCTATCAAAATACCTCTATGAAATCCATTACAAATGCTTTCAAAATGCCACTAATGATGATAAAAAGACTAAGCATTATGAAAACAAGAGCAAGCTACCTATTCCATAGTTGGATTGGTGTCACATGTGCTAGTGACCCTTTCCCAACCCTTGATCAAAGCTCAAATTGAAAATGCTATGAAGATGGTTGAGTGATGATGAACAAGATCAAATCTCAAATGAAGAGAGTAACCTTGCATAAAATTGTGGATCCATGAATGAAAATGAAGGCCTCATTTTATAGATTTTCTTGATGAGAGATTGGCCAAGATGGTGAATGTGGGACTAAAGATCCTCCAATGAGAAGATGACACTTGTCAAATGGTGAATGGTCAATGGTTGTGCAAGATTTGGGAAGAGTACCCATGAGAGGGAGAATTTGAATTCAAATTTGCAATAAATTTAGAGAGGGGGACAAGAAAAACAGCAATAAATGTCATGTTTGACTTGTCATGTTGAGGAAAAATGAGTGTTTTAATAAATCAATAAAATTGATTTATTGTGCAAGTGGCTAGATCTAGATAATGCAAGTGGGATGGGATTAACTTTTAATCAGGGTTAGATGATGATTATGCTGATTTAATGCTGATCAGATGATTTGACTTTCAAGACTTTGATAATTGATTTATTTAAATTAGAAAATGATTGAATATGATTTAGAATTTGATTTAAATGAAGTCCTGATTTATTTAATTAAGTGGATGATGCAAGATGAAGGTTGAATGATAATGCTTATTTGAATCTGCAAACAACTAAACTTCAAGCATGGGTTAGTTCCTTACAAACTCTATCAAAATACCTCTATGAAATCCATTACAAATGCTTTCAAAATGCCACTAATGATGATAAAAAGACTAAAGCACTATGAAAACAAGAGCAAGCTACCTATTCCATAGTTGGATTGGTGTCACATGTGCTAGTGACCCTTTCCCAACCCTTGATCAAAGCTCAAATTGAAAATGCTATGAAGATGGTGGAGTGATGATGAACAAGATCAAATCTCAAATGAAGAGAGTAACCTTGCATAAAATTGTGGATCCATGAATGAAAATGAAGGCCTCATTTTATAGATTTTCTTGATGAGAGATTGGCCAAGATGGTGAATGTGGGACTAAAGATCCTCCAATGAGAAGATGACACTTGTCAAATGGTGAATGGTCAATGGTTGTGCAAGATTTGGGAAGAGTGCCCATGAGAGGGAGAATTTGAATTCAAATTTGCAATAAATTTAGAAGGGGGACAAGAAAAACAGCAATAAATGTCATGTTTGACTTGTCATGTTGAGGAAAAATGAGTGTTTTAATAAATCAATAAAATTGATTTATTGTGCAAGTGGCTAGATCTAGATAATGCAAGTGGGATGGGATTAACTTTTAATCAGGGTTAGATGATGATTATGCTGATTTAATGCTAATCAGATGATTTGACTTTCAAGACTTTGATAATTGATTTATTTAAATTAGAAAATGATTGAATATGATTTAGAATTTGATTTAAATGAAGTCCTGATTTATTTAATTAAGTGGATGATGCAAGATGAAGGTTGAATGATAATGATTATTTGAATGGATGAAAATGCACTTGATTAATTGATGAATGGTCCTAATGCAACATCTAATTTGACCGAATCTGATCGAATGCATAATGTTAATTTTGCATGTCTACAGTTGGTAACCAAGACGAAGCCTCAACCTGTTTAGCAGAAGTACCTTTGCCAAGAAGTGTAACCTTAGTAGTAGTACATCCTAGGCTGAGATTCTTTGGACATTTCTCAGGAATGATGGGTTCTAGCAAACCATTGTCATTTTATCCCAGTTTCTCATTCTTATTGTATCCCCATCCATGCATTAGCTACAAGCCTTTATTTTCATCTTCCATAGGAAGAATGGGAAGGAGTCAGTCATCTTGATATAGTAGTTTAGTTATATCCTCCTCATTGGCATCTTCTTTCTTTAGATCCCCCCACTTGGTGAAGGTGGTTAATGTCATCTTTAATGTTTTGACCACTTTGTTGATAGGTGTAGGTTTTCCATGAGATTTTGGAGAAAGAGGTAGCTCCCCCAATACAAAATTGTCCTTTGTTAATTTATAATTTCCAAAACCATCATCTTGTATCACTGCTTTGATGTCGGGAATGTTTTGCATAATGGGTGTTTTTTTTTCTAAGGTAGATGCAAGGGATGATGGGTCAAAAAAATGAGGAGGCTGTAGGCCCTTTGTCATTCTTGGGTATTTAGGGGATCTTGTAGAACATGGCCTCAAGATTCTTACAGTAGTAAAAGGTCTCAAGATCACCAGGAATGGTAACTTCTCTATCCTCAAAAGGAAACTTTACACATCGGTGATAGGTTGAAGCTACAACTTTTAGGGTATGTATCTAGGGTTGACCAAGCAAGATGTTGTATGATCAAGGTCTAATACTTATCATGTAGTCTTTGTAATGATAGGTCCCACTTGGATGGGTAGTGTGATGATTCCTTGTGATACCCACTCTTAATCGTCATATGGTTTGATAGTGGTACTCTTTGCTTTCTCAATAGTATCCTCTAAATATCCCAAGTTCTTGATCAATTGAAGGGTGCAAATGTTCAAACCAGCACCTCCATCTACTAAAACTCTTTTAACCTTGTTCTTATGAATAATGACCTCAAGGTGTAAAGAACAGTTATGAGATGGTTGGGATGGTAGGTCTTGTTCCAAGAAGGTGAGAAGATGAGGGATAGTGATGTGTCCTACCATAGCTTGAATTTTTTTTGTATCCATATCCTCAGGGATGGATGATGAGGACAAAGCTTTCTCTAATATTTCTCTATGTGCAGGGGATAGCCTAAATAGTTCCAAGATAGAAATTTGCATGGTGGTATTCTTAAGCTGATCTAGGATACTGTATTTGCTAGGGTTTGATGTTGGCAATGTAGGTTTTTCCCTAGGTTGAGATAAAACCCCTTGGATGGTGAATTTTCCATGGTGTGTGGTGACTCCACATTTTGCACTAGGTCCTTTGATGTTGACGATGGTGATGATGCTATCATAGGAAGTGACTACATTGGAATAGACATGTACGTTTGTGTAATCCTTACCTTTTTCATTATTGTTTTATTTGATATGATCTAGCATAAGGTTTTTGTATATCTTGAGATCCTGGTTACTAATTGGTACTTCAATAGATCTGTCTCCATTCTCAATAAGATCTTGGATAACATTCTTTAGCTTCATGCAATTAGATGTTTTGTGTCCTTTGATTTTGTGAAAGTCACAAAGTTCTTTTTCATTGTACCAGGGTGGTTTATCTTGTGGTTCCTGGTAGTTTTCGAAATTGGGAAGCGTTATCAAGTTTGAATCTACCAATTTATTCATGATAGTTTCAATAGGTTCTAAAAACTATGTGTATTTATGTTTTGGATAGTTGTTCCTATTACGAGTTCATCTTTGTTGCATTTCGGTGTTATTGATCTAATTGTTTTGGGGTGATAGCATGATTTTTTGTACGATTGGTTGAGTGTTAGTCATTTGATTGGTGTTGGGACTAGGAGCATTTAAAACCACCTTAGCATCTACTATGCCATCATTCATCACATTCTTGTTCTTAGCCCAAACATAAGGCTTGTTGTTTGAATTGTTCGATGGGTGATTGTCTTTGTAGGCTTGGGTATTTCCCTGTGAGATTAGAGATCTCTCAATGTTAAGGGATCTAGGTACAAGTTCATCATAAGTGGTAATGCACTGCATCTTCAAGTGGAAGGATAGATCCGAATCAAGATTTGCTATGATAATCTCCACTTGTTGCTCGTTGGGAATGGGCCACTTGCTCTTGCTAGCTCTTTGCCTCCATCATTGTAAGAAATCAGCAAAAGATTCTCCTTTGTTTTGTTTGAGGGTGTACAACGCTTCTAGGCTTACATCCATGTCAAGATTAAAGGAGAAGTGATCTATGAATTTTTTAGTGATTTCTTGGAAGGTTTTGATACCTGGAGGCAATTGTGAAAACCAATTGATGGTTGGGCCTTTCAAACTTTGTGGAAAGAGGCGCACCAAGTAGGAATCATCCATACACATGGAATTAAACTATTTGGCATGATCTATAGTACTTCTTCTCCCTTTGTATTTATCAAATTTAGGGACCTCAAAACTAGGAGGGAATGATACAACTGTGATATTTTGATCGAATGGATATGGGAATAGTATTTGTTGTGTATGGTGCTTTTTCATTTTTCCCATCTAGATATATTGCATCTCTTGTGTTAATTCCTTAAGTTGCGATGCTACATCATCTTGTGGGTTTGCTGGAGGAACAAATGTTACGCATTCTAGGATGGAAAATGGATTGTATGTGGGATTCTGATATAATGAGGTGTTGTATGGTGTGTATGGTGCTATAGGATATTGTGGAGGTGATGATGGTGGAGGTGTATATTTTCCTAATGTGTTTGTATTGGTGATGTTTTGTTGAGGATTATAGTATAAACCCTATTGTTGTTGTTGGGAATAATGTTGGGCTAGTAAGGCTTGTTGTTGTTGTTGGGCTAGTAAGGCTTGGTGTTGTTGCTATGCTACTTAATTTTCTTACTATTGTTGTTGTGATACTATGGCTTGTTGTTGGGCCTTTTATTTTGTTGTGCCACGAGGGCTTGTTATTGTGATTGCTGTGTTTCTAAGGCTGCTTGTTGTTGTTGTTGTTGTTGTGCTGCTAAGACTACTTGTTATGCTTGTTGTTGTTGTTGTGCTGCTAAGGATGCTTGTTGTGCTAGTTGTTTTTGTTGTGTTGTTAAGGTTGCTTGCTCTTGTTGTTGTGCTGCTAAGGTTACTTGTTGTTATTGTACGACTTGTTGATATGTGTGGTGTGCTTGTTGCAAGGCTAGGGCATGTGCTTGCAATGTAGGATTGGTTGGTTGTTGGGACATCTGTGATGGGTTTTAGGTGTTGATGTTTTGCATGGGTTGCAGATTATTAATGAGAGGTTTTGGGTTCCCTTGGTTTATCATTCCTTGTAAAATGGTGGATTGGGATGGAGGAATGTAATTTTGAGGTCCCATTTGATTTTTCATGATGATAGGGACCATGGGGAAAGATGATGATTGTTCCATTAGGTATTGTGATGGTAATGGCACATTGGGACCTTGAGTCCATTGATTGAAAGGATTCCAATGTGTTAGGGATTCCCTTGTGTTTGAGATGTGGCCAAGGTTTGTGGCCAAGGTTTGTGACCAAGGGGTTGTTTTTATTTGGGTTGGTGATGGAGGGATGGATGTGTTTTGGGAAACCAATGGGATGGATGAGCTTATTGGGAATTTGATAAATATTTCCTATGTTGCATTGAAGGTCAATTTTGCGTAAGGGTATTAACTTTCCCTTTTGGCTCTATTTGTGACACTTGGTCCACACTACCTTGTGTGATGTTGGGAACACTTGTAGTACTTGTGGGTATGGATGAAGATGGGTGCCCTCAATATGTTGAGGTTTTCATGGATTCATGAAGTGAGTGGTTTATGTTGATGTAGGGGATGTTTAGGAATAGGAGGAGCACCAAATATTGGTGTCCATGTGGTTTTTTGAGAAGACTTGGTGTTTAGGGTACCCACAAGTGTATTTCTTTCCAATAGAAGAGTATGGCCAAAGTCTTTAGCAAGACTAGCTGCAATACTGGGAGTTGGTGTGTGACTTAACCCTAGTGATGGAGTTTTTTGAATGGTGGATGAAGTCAAGACTTGTGTCAAGGGTAGCGTGAAAATTGATGGGGAAATTGGAGCTACATTTTCTAAAGCTTGATGTTCTTATTTGTACTCCAATATTTCTTCCTTAGTAAGCCCAAATGGGTTGTTCGTGGCATTTTCTACCTCATACGGCCCTGATGGGGATGACGGTTGTTGTGATGGGGTAACTTGACTTCTTGTATCAAATTTTTGGGGATTGGTATCACTTGAAGTGAATGTGACTTTGTATTTTTCCATGATTATCTTGTGTTGTGATCTTGTCTTTACCATAAATTGTGGGTCACCTATGGGAGAGTTATGTTGAGATTTGTAATGTTTGAACTCTCTAGTTGACTCAAATCTTGGTAAAAGGGATGCTCTAAGTCATTTTGGAGCAATGGTGATAATGGGAGATGAAAAAGGATGAATGATGTGGGTAGTGATCTTTGCAAACATTTTGGGACAACACTTTTGACTTATAGGTTTGATGTTTGATGTTTGGATAAAGGATGTTTAATGAACTTGAGAATCTTTAAGGTAGACTTCTGACCTTCAGGATAAACTAGCCCACAAATGATAACTAACTTAACTAAGTGCATGGAAAAGGATTAATTTCACATAAAAAGTAGTTAAGTTATGGTTTGGGTTCATAGATGTCTAAGACCAAAGTGTTGGTGTGTTCAAAACTTTACAAAGTTTGGTGAAGTGAGGTTTGAAATTTGATGAGGGATGGATGAAATGTTTGGCCCAATTTTGACCTAGAGGGACCATTTGGACATAGAAATATGGGTCACCCAACAAATGGCAAGAATACAAATTTCTTATCAAGTTGTCTTGATTGTGGTGAAACCTTAAGGATCGTTTTATGATAAAATTTAAACTATGATGTCTGAGTTTTAACTAGTGGAATGTGGACCTTCTTTTAGGGATTTTTATCTTGTGGGAGATCATGAAGATAAGTACAATATCATGAAAAATATGATATTTATTGCCACACAGTAGGTGGTAATATAGGCCTTTCAGCCACAATATTGACTCTTTCCTCTTGTTCATCTAAGATGTATGCTATGTTTCTCCACTAGGTTGGTGTTTCCTTTGTTTCAAAAGTGAATTTCCTCAAACTACTAATTATATATGTGTGTTCTCCTTCAATCAATTCAAAGTTTGGTTGAATGATAGCTGGTGTAAGGTTTAGTTGTTCAACTGGAGCAATCATACGCCAAATGGTCATGTGGGGTTCAATTTGTCAATTTATCTTGCTTAATGAGTTTCTTTTTGCCACACACTTGTCTTGCTTCATTTTCAAACTAAATTTCTATGTCAAAAACATCATCAATTTCACAAAGTCCATTATGTGAAAATCATGAAGTTAGGGGCATAGTTACCTATGTTAACTTTGGAAAGTATGGATTGAGATTTAAGCCAAAATATTTAGAAGTCTCTAAGATTAAAATCCTTAGGACAAGAATCAATATCAAGGCTATTTCAAAGAGTATCCATGCTTAGAACAAAGGGTTTGAAATTTTGAAAAGACTTGATGTTTGTTTGTAATGTTTTGGAACCAATCATAGTATTAAACTAACTCACAAGCATGAACAATCCTAGTTTAGGTGTGTATTTCTTAGTAGGCTTGCCATCATCCCCTAAGAGATGATTAATCCATGAAGATGGAGCAGAAAAATAGGCTATGCAAGGAAATGTACCATCTTGACATGCCAAGCAGAGGAGTCCCTTCCCCATTTGCTTTATTGCCTCAACCAAAAATCGGACATGGTAAGAAACTTTTGGGAGTGGTGTGCCTCCCATGCACTACTTCAAAATACACTTCAAAGGAAATGGTGAGCCACTACAAACAAGGTTCTTAATTTAGAATTTCAGGATACACTAGTGTTATACACGTGATGATTCACTCAATTAAGAGGCCTCCTAGCCCTTAGAAATATCTAAGGGTTTTAACACATCACAATGATACTAAGGGAGACATTCGTTGGTATAGGACATCAACACTAGCTAGTTAATGACTTTAGCCACAACCAATTATTTATATAGCAGACTGAAATGAAAGCATCGCTTGGGTTGTTCCCTCTCACAAGTTTGGAGGAAAACCCTCTAAAGGTAACACATGTTTGAAGCTTAAAATTCTTTTTGTCACCCAAGATTTCCAAAAGGCGCAAGGGGAGAGGATAGGCGCTTCCAAGAAGAAAAGGTATACTTGTGTGTTTCTCTTCACCCAAGATCATACAAAGCACAAGGGGAGAGGATACACAAAACCAACATACACAAGAAAATCAGACACATGCAGTGTCCCTCGAGTTATGACACTCTATTTTAGTTTGATTCAGTTTGTTAGATAGATGCTTTAGTTGATTATGATACTATGTTGTTCATTCTTAGATATGAATTCAACATTATGTTGTTTTTATACTTCGTGGATGATACTTTTGACACCCTGATCATCTGGTTGTGTTTGTGTGATGATCTTGTGATATGGTTTATTTGTTTATAAGTTTCTATGAGGTTATCATGATGAAATGGTTGTTTATGATATATGATGCTCGTTAGTTTTGGTGAAGAAGATAGTGTAGCACTACTCATTCATGAGTACCCTGCTACGTTGTGATCCTTCTTCATGGTGCATTTGTTGATAAATGAGTATATGTTTAACAGTGATGTTTCATGTAGATACAGGTACCGGGTATTGGCTCCACTTGCTTGAAAGGTCTGAGCGTACCCTAATCCAATGAAATTATGTTGATCCAAAGATAGTGTCAGGTCCTTATTGAGCCATCGTTCTTCATTGAACGAGTACCTATTTGTTACCCTTCCTTGTTGTCTAGTCTGTTTCTTTTGTGTTGTACTTGTCTATATTGTTTTGTTTGGGAATTCATTATTTTTAGTTAAATGATTATTTGTTAATATTATATTTGATTAAATGCTACATTGTTTATGTTTATGGTTTAATTTATTAATTTAAATTAAACAAGTTATTTAATTTAAAAGTGAAAGTTAATTTTGTAAAAGTATTTAATTAAATATAAATTGTTGATTTACTTGTGCAAACAAGATTTATGTGGAAAAAGATATTTTAAGAGAAGATGTTTTCAACATGTTATGAATTTTGGATTTGGAGTTGAAAATGTGATATGATGTTAAAAGGGTAAGTTAGAACTGATTGATCAATTATGAATGCATAATTGAATATCAGTTAAGCTTCATGATTGAGAGTTAATTAAATGCATTAAAAACTTTTGGGGGTTGCAATTTTCATTCACGACAATATTTTGGAAGAATTTTCACGGCAACAATTTTTAGAATATTTTTGCATGGAAGTTGTTTTGGAAAAACTTTTATCTTAAATTTTTTTTGCAAGCATAATATTGAGCTGGATTTTCTTGGATTACTTCGTCAAGATCTAGTGAATTTGAGCAAAATTGAAAAAAGCTTCAAAATTTGTTTCCAGCCAGCCATCAAGCTTTAAACAGGTTTTCTTCTTTGGTTTTAAATTCTTGTGCTAAATTTTGAGAACATGATGTTGAATTTTTGTTGCTCTATAAAGGAATTATTTTGCTGAACCTACACAAACAATAAAGAAACAAATTAGAAGATTATTTGAATTTTAAAATAGAAAGGAATAAAATGTAATCTGTAAATGCTCTGATACCAAATCTGTAATGCCCCACCAAGGATTCCATTAAAACAAAGTGTAAAGAACAAATTAACCGCATAATTTTTTTTTGAATTTTAAAGTAGAAAGGAATAAAACGTAATCTGTAAATAACATATTCATGAAAGATCCAATTTCATAAACTTATACAATCAGGTTTCAAATATATCCAGATTACATCATGTGAGATTTTAATAAATCTCAATACATCATAATGATGATACAATGAGTACACTCATAAACATGAGGTAAATATGCAAGAGGGTAATGATATCATCATATCTAACATCCATGTCTTTGAACATGTTCCACATCCACTGTCACGAACAAAGAAGTAACAAGAACCAACTACAAATATATTATCATTTGTAAGAATATCCAATGAAGGTATAGCACAGTTTCCTCCCTACCATGTGAAACCCGTAGGTCCACTCCCTTCGTGCTTGGAGATAATGACAAGTCCACAGAACAAACAAACAAGAAGACAGAACAATACATTTACTTGGCTTACATTCACATAACGACATAATGATGTCAAAACATATCGAACAAACTCCTAGAGGCAAAACACAACTAGAGATAACTCACCATAAGAGACCACAATCATGTAATAGGAAAAGAGTGTCATCACACAATTGGGATAGGTTACCCTAGTGAATCTTCCTAGACTACCAGCCCTCTCCAAGAGTTACCCTGGAAATCTCTATTGATTCTCGGCTCCTATGCAAACTAGTGTGGAGTCATTCCATCTTTCAAGAGGACAAGATAGGTGACTAGCCATTCTAAGCCTTCTCAACCTTTCCTCAATCTAAATGAGCATTAAGAAAATAGGCGAGGCATACTTTTATCTGAATTAATGTTTAATTCTACCCAACCCCTAGTACATTAATTAGGTTTCCACTGGATTACAAAACCTATGATAGGTTACCCAGGCAACCATTTAAGGTTTTGGCCCCTATTGCAAGCCACTCCTCCTAAAAACATGACACGACATCAATAACATGGGATAGTCTTCAGGCACAAAGAATAAAATCACATATGTACATATATCTCTATTATGACATAAATCAAAATATCCATAATGTCACTATAATTACAACCAATTGTGCAAGACCATACCCCAAATAAAATCACGATAATAGTACTCCAAAGTACATACATTTATATATTAAACCACAAAGTCAATTTCCTAACCTCTGGAAGTTAAAATATTAGTAACACTTAACAATTGACTTCCACTTCGACAATTTCAAACAAACAAACCCATAAAGGCTTTCTTAACCATAATCTTTTAAAATAAAACTCTAAAGTTGATTTATTCTTTAAAAGAATATCATGGCCACTATTATACCACCAACTTTAATATATATACTTTTCAATATATTTATAAATACATTAAAATAAATCCAAGGATGTTTATTTAATCCTCTTAACTGTATTTTAAAGAACTATATATGTTTAAAGTTCAATTAAGAAGAAATGTTGTAAACAGAGAAAAGATATTTTGTAGTCCATGCAATCAAAATGAACTATAAGATCTTTTTAAAACAAAATGTTACTTTGGATAACTGGCTTATAGAAATAAAAATTATGCACCATGCATGGGTAATATAATTTGGATTATCCAGAGATCACACACAATCTTTAACCTTGGAATAAGTGAATTTTGTTTTATGCATAGCACAAGAAATTCCTACAGCTTAAACTTCTAAACGCAGAAATAAGTGTCAGAATTAATATCACCGAAAAAGGAACAGATTGTAAGTCACCAGAAGGCACGCAAAATGATTAAGGTAGTAGCAAATTACTCTTTGATGATTCTCCAATCTAATTGGATTAAAGAAAACTAGTGAGGAACAGTAACAATTGTGCAAGGAATTCATCTACAGTTTTTCCATAATTCTAATGGCTTCTACAAGGCGCAAGTCTTTTATCTAATATTAGTTTATATGTAAGAATCAAAAATTTCAATTAAATTCATTTATGATCTGGATACCTGCGTCAAACTTGAAGAGGCTGAATGTTGAAGAAAGAGAGGAAGATGAGGTGTGTTTTCCCTACTGTAGCTTCGATTTCATACTAGAAAACCATTGAATTGCTCAAAAGGAATAGAGACTTCAGATTTCAATAAGCCATAGAGGATTTAATGAAAATGATATATGGGGCCAATAATCTCAAGTGAAATCAATAATCTATTTAATGGCATTGTCAAAAGATGGGAAAATAACGAATACATAGCATTCTACAGCCAACTAGAAGGTCGCTATCTTTAAGTGAGGAATACTCAACAAAGGATAGGTGTTAAATACTCCATGTAGTCTCAACTAAGGTGAGTGTCGATAACTCAAATGGAGACCAACAGAACAATACGTCATGGAGAGCACTATTGGTAATAAGCAACTATATTTATGCAAGAATAATGAGATTATTACAAGATCAAATTTACACTCCAGACGTCTAACTTACAGAATAAATAATATGCGACATGCATAGGTATCATAAAATAGAATATTCAAGCATTACAAAATAATCTTTAAACTAAAAATTATGTGAATCGTATTACATGCATAATACAAGAACTATATATAGTCTAAACATTTAAAACATAGAAGAGAGAGTGTCAAATTCTATATCACATAATTTATATCTAATTGCATGTTGCTAAATATGTACCTAGATGTGGATAGATCAAATATGGAATCAAGATTATTACAATAAAAGGAACAAATGGAAGGGACGGATCTTTTAAAAAAAAAATAGAGGAAATAAAACTTTCATAATACAAAATAACGAACTGGAAATGTATTTCCAATAAACATTTGCAAACTCTTTACATCCATTTCTAAAAAGTTCAGATTTGGAATTGAGCATTTAAAGATTACGTTTTATTCCTTTCTACTTTAAAATTCAAATACTCTTCTAATTTTTTTCTTTATTGTTTGTGCAGGTTCAGCAAAATAATTCGTTTATAGAGCAACAAAAATTCAACATCATGTTCTCAAAATTTAGCACAAGAATTTAAAACCAAAGAAGAAAACATGTTTAAAGCTTGATGGCTGGTTGGAAGCAAATTTTGAAGCTTATGTCAATTCTGCTTAAATTCACCAGATATTGACGAAGTAATCCAAGACAATCCAGCTCAATATTATGCTTGCAAACAAAATTTAAGATAAAAGTTTTTCCAGAACAACTGTCGTGCAAAAATATTCTAAAAACTGTTGTCATGAAAATTCTTCCAAAATATTGTCGTGAATGAAAATTGCAACCCCCAAAAGCTTTTAATGCATTTAATTAACTCTCAATCATGAAGCTTAACTGATAGTCAATTATGCATTCATAATTGATCAATCAACTCTAACTTACCCTTTTAACATCATATCACATTTTCAACTCCAAATCCAAAATTCATAACATGTTGAAAACATCTTCTCTTAAAATATCTATTTCCATATAAATCTTGTTTGCACAAGTAAATCAAAAATTTATATTTAATTAAATACTTTTACAAAATTAGCTTTCACTTTTAAAGTAAATAACTTGTTTAATTTAAATTAATAAATTAAACCATAAACATAAACATAGCATTTAATCAAATATAATATTAACAAATAATCATTTAACTAAAAATAATGAATTCCCAAACAAAACAATACAAACAAGTACAACACAAAATAAACGGACTAGACAACAAGGAAGGGTAACAAATAGGTACTCGTTCAATGAAGAACGATGGCTCAATAAGGACCTAACACTATCTCCAGATCAACATAATTTCATTGGATTAGGGTACACTCAGACCTGTCAAGCAGGTGGAGCCGATACCTAGTATCTGTATCTGCATGAAACATCAATATTAAACATATAATCATATATCAACAAACACACCGTGAAGAAGAATCACAGCGTAGTAGGGTACTCATGAATGAGTAGTGCTACACTGTCTTCTTCACCAAAACTGACGAGCATCATATATCATAAACAACCATTTCATCATGATAACCTCATAAAAACTTATAAACAAATAAACCATTTCACAAGATCATCACACAAACACAACCAGATGATCAGGGTGTCAAAAGTATCATCCACGAAGTATAAAAACAACATAATGTCAGAGTCATATCTAAGAATGAACAACATAGTATCATAATCAACTAAAGCATCTATCTAACAAACTGAATCAAACTAAAACAGAGTGGCGTAACTAGAGGGACACTACAACACATGTTTATTTTAACCTTGATAAGCATAATGAATTTGTTTTAAGCACCAAACAAAGTGTTGTGATTGTTTTGTTCAATTTTAAACCAACATCACAAAATGAGGATATGAGGGTTCAGTTTTAACCAATTTGAACGTTCATTTTAAACCTAAAGGAAATCTAGTTTGGTCCTAAAATGTGAAATAAAGCATCATAAATGGGTTATAATTGCCCCGTAAGTGTCAAAAAACTTGTTACAATTATATAATCAAACGATGATATGCTCCTTCACTTCAAATTTTATTTCCCAAACCTATAAAACCAATTAGCCTCACAAACAAAAATGAGAATTCAGTGACATGTTAGCAACCAAATGAAGTCAAAAAATTAAAACATATGTCAAAATTCAAATTTAGTTTTGTTTACCAGTAAATCATGATGCTGAAATCAATTGCATCGCTGAATTTCATCAGATGTGTTGCCATATCAAAAGTGCATCATTGTATTGAAAGGTCGATCACGTTGCTCTGCAGTAAACAGTGATGTCAATACTGACACCCAATCAATTGTGTCACTATATTAAAATTCATGTTGCGATAAAAAATGAGTCTAGTGTCACTATTTTAATTAAGCAGTGAAAAAATTAATTGTGTCACTAGATTTTAACCCAAAGTGTGTCATTGTATAGCGACGCATTCCAAGGTGTGTCACCGAATCTTCAATAGCATCGTTGAACCTATAAACACAAGCAAAATGGAAATTTAACAAGAAATTTTTCAAATTGATTAGTTCATGCCCTCCTTCTAGCACCAAAATGTGATTGATGACGTAGTATATGTTAACTACACTTGATCCATGAGGATTCAAAGCATAATTAAGATTTAAACATCAATCCAATAAGATAATTCAATGTAAACAAAGACAAAGAAGTCATTAAAACTAACCTTCTAAATCATGAAAGTGTGTTAAACATCTAATCTAAGACATTGAAAATTATCCTATTGGGGGAGTGGTGTCGCTTTGATATGGAATGGCAACCATTTCCCAATTCCTTGGATAATGAGCTTGTTTCAATTAGTTTTATTGAAGAAAACTAATGAAATTGATGAAATGTGTTGTAAAACAATTTGAAAGCTAATTTGATATGATAAATTCTATGATGATCAATGTGAGTGTATGGAAGCTATTATAAATGTATGAAAGATTCAAAAGATTAAAACTGTAGTTTCAAAATATACTAAATGGATGCAACTAAGTTACCATGGAAGTCATTAATAGATGCTCTAAGCCAATAATGCAAGTAAAATAACCTAAAGTGATTTTAAAACATAAAATGTGAGTGCAAGATGAGAGTGATTTAATAGCATAAGTTTACTATTAAAAGATGGAACCATTTGTCTCCAGATTGTGATCTATTTATAGGAGGACAAATGAGGAATCAAGGGCTAAGATTGAAAAATTTAATCAATGGTCAATATTGGAGGGAAGATGAAACATGGATCAAGGATTCTCATCAATGGATGAGAATCAATGATCACATGGGTCAAGAAAATAATCAAGGGTTCACAATCATCCAAACAAACACACTTTCAAAACTTGCACAAAAAGTTAGTTGAAAGTTTGTTACAAGGAAGAATATTCCTTTTTCAAATGAGTGAAGAGAGAGAATATTCTTAAAGAATATTCTCATGGGTGAGAAAAATTAGCATTTAGTTAATTAAAACCAAATTCAAATGTGCAAAGGGGAAGGAATATTTCATGAGAATATTCTCTTTTGGAGGAATGTGCAAAGGAGGAATATTATCTTGCAAGCGGGAAGATTAGTAATTTGACAATTTAAAACAAAGTTTCAATTATGCAAATTAGGGGAATTATATGATATTCATTGAATAAATGATTTAATGAAAAGGGGGAAGTGATATGATATTTAATTAAATAATTCAGGGTTATTTAATTAAATAAGAGGATTTGGGGATTAAATTAAATAATTTGATTTATCCAATTTAATAGGATGAAATGTTAGTATGAAAGGGGTAGGAATTGACCTAATTAGGTCAATTAGATTAATAGATGAAAATGACGTGATTAGTTAAATAGATAGGCCAATTTAATCAATTAAGAAAAAAGAGGATGGGTTTTAGGACGAAGCGATCTTAGTATATTAGATTCGAGTGCATGATATCATTCAGGACATTTTTAAGTGTCTATAGTGTCAATCAAAAAGAGGAAATTATAGCTCTTGAGGAAGAGCTCTAGTAGGTTAAGGATAATCATATTACTATAATTGCTGCCCTAAAAATGACATAAAAAACATCAAAGAAAACTTCAATAAGGTCATTGAGGTTAGTAAATGCACAACAAAAATCATGCTATGGGTCTCAAGATTTTGAGTGCTAATTAAAGTATTAGGTCAAGGACTCTAGGGTCTCTACAACTTGGATGGTAAGGGAGATACAAGTGGTCCAAGTTCAAGAACTAGAATCAATAATAAGAAAATCCATATGGAAGAGAACAAGGAGCTAAATGAGTTTGTAGACCTATACAAGAGTGTTTATAAAGAAGAATTGGAAGTCATAGAAACTCTAAATCTTCTACGCATTTGTGTTTTGTTCTATCTCTTTGTTTTGTATTTTGGTCTATTATTGCAATTGTGCTACCATTATGCTATAGGTTAACTTATGTTTAGTTGATATTTTGTTGATTGTATTAGGGTTTTAGGTCCATTCAAAACCTACTTTACCCCTTAATCAAAAACATAAAAAAACTTGCTATCATGCTAAATTAATTCTAGTATACTAAATCTTTTCAATATACTTTGACAAAAAAAACATTACACTTTTATTCTAAATATCTTCTTCTTTTTTTTCTCTCATAATTTTAATATTATATCTAGCAATAATCTATAGATTAGATGAATATATTGAATATTTAATTATAATTACACCTCCAATCAAAATATACATTAAGAAGTTTTGAGTTTTCAATTTAAAATAACCTTTAAAAATGTCAAATTTCCCCTATTTTAATGATATATAATCTTTGAAAATTATAATTTAAAGAATGAATATTTTCTAAAATACAAAATTAATAAATAATATGTCAACGTATCATAATCTTTTATCCTTTAAAAAAAATAAAAAACACAAAACTTTCAAAATAAAATTATATATATATATATATAAACCATCCACTAGAACTTTATTAAATGCTTCAAAAAAAAATACACGCTAGCATATAACATCAAAGGCTAAATTAAAGCAAACTTCAAAAAGTAAAACTAAGGTAGTGGAATATGTGTGCACCACGTGTACAAACCAAACCACATAAATTTGTATTCCTTTGAAATAAATAATAGTTGCATGTGAATCAATATTTCATCTGGTGTAGTTGCTCCCTTGCATGTGCTCCACAAACCTCTTAGACTTTTAAAATGTCATTCAATACAAATTTGTTTTTTTGGATGTAACTTGCCACCTTATCTTATGTAAGCATTGAATGCTTTATATTAAGATTTAGTTAATAAAATTATTGGTGATCTTATCCCTTGGTCAAATCTTACCTCCTCCCTTTCTATTCCATGATTATCATGGTCGTTATTTTCATTTTGTATTGTGGCCCACTGGCCATTAGATTAAAACATTTGAAAGACGAGTAGTGAGTGTTAGGTCTTAGAGGTCAAAATTATAAAATACTCCAGAGGAAGATCATCCACCACATAGTACAATCTATGTCTTCCCTTCAATCCCTTTGATTTTAAGAGTTCAAATCCTATAAAATCAATTCATGTAATCCTCATTTTGGAGAACTTTTAAGAGTCACTTTTATGTCCATTATTTCTTTATGAAGATTGATCAATTATATAGGGAACTTCTAGAGGGGTTAGAACTTTTCCTTCCTCAAAATTTCAAATCATTGAACACATGGAAGGATGTGTTAGAAAATATAAAATAGAGCACAAAGGGGTAGTTTGTATCTATAAGACATTTTAATAAAAAACATTATAAAAGTTTATAAAACATATTGATTAGTGTGATTTAGATTTTAGTTAGATAATTGTTTAGTTAATTCATACTTATGGACTACAATTTATTGATTTTCACTTGGTTATAAGCAATTTGAGGTTTCAAGTTTATAGTACAAGTTATTTTGTACTCATTTCAAAGATATTCAAATTTAGATCTTCTCGCAAATTTTGTATTGCATAAATCTCGAAATAAGAATGCAATTAGATTGCCCTCACATATTTTATTGTTTTGTAAAATAATTAGAATATTTGATTTATGAAAAACTATTAAATTTTATTTATGAAATCTAGGAAGGCAATATAATCAAGTCAAGTATAATTTTATTTCAAGTTTGTAAATATTTTCTTTGGGTTGTGAAACTTTCCAAATGATTATAATTAGATGTTAAATTCTAGTCACTATATGTTCTTACTCTACATATTCTAAAATCTTAGTGATCAAAAAGTGCGAAAAAAATTCAATTGTACAAATTTAAAAATTTGATTATTTAAATAGTTTACTTTCATGTGTTGTATTTCAATAATTTGAATAAATTAGATTAGAGTAATGTTATTTATTACAAGCATTTACAAGTTGTAATAAATATTAGTTTTTATTTAGGAAAATGATTAAATGTTAATTAAAATGAACTCATATCAATCTTTTATATTGGAATGAGTTTGAACTAAACTTTTGTTTAAATAATGAATTTATCTATGATGTTTGTTTTCTCATCTCTGGACTATAAAACAACATATTTTATTATTTTTTATTTCAATCCTATGTTCTTTAAATTTTATTAATATTTTTAAAAAAATAGATATTATGCTTGTATAACTTCATATTTCAATCAAAAAAATTGGTTGGTTGTGTCAGATAATGTATTATAACCGTGTGAAAATTTTAGGCATGGCATAACTTGTTTATACAATAAATTTTTTATGACTGGCAAGGGAGTTATTACTTCTAAGAATTAAGGAATCCAAACCATCCTTTTCCATTAGATTGAAAGCTCAAAGAATGGAGAAATAATGAAATAATTACAAATGAATAAAATAGTGAGAAAGGGGAAATGAAAAAATGTCATGGAGATTGATGGATTTTTTATAGGAATAACTTAAAATAATCTTATTCTACTTGAGTTGGAAGCTTTAATTTCAATAGTGCATGATAGCTCGTTGATAGATTAATGGTGTCTATATAGAGGAATTTAATAATCTTCTAAGCTACAAGGTGGATTTGGTTCTCTAATATTTTCAATGGCATTGTCACCTCGATGATGTCCTTTATTGTAAAGGCCTCAAGCCAACTTTAAAGCATTGGTTCATCATTGTTTTTTATTTTAGAAATTGAAAAAAATCCTCTTTAATATCAAATAATAGGGTTGGGTATAGCATTGTTTAGGCTAATTCCCTAGGTCTTATTTGTCTCATATCTCATGGTGATCACTTCATTTGCTTATTGATTGTTTCCTTTCAAAACTTACTTTTATCAATATCAAAAATAAACTTTGATCAATTCTCCAAGAGAAAGGAATTTTGTGTACCAAAATGGTCGTGCATGGTGTACGTATTAATTTAAGAATCTAATAGCTTTCTTTAGCACATTAAACTTATATTTTATTCTTACTATTTGCAATTGATTATCTAAGGTTTTAGTTATTACTAGTCCCACATAATGTCATGAAGTTAAAATCTTCATGTTTGAATTCAAAATTAAAAAGGAACTAAAAAAAATGATCCCAATTGATGGACCCTCATACATTCCAAGGAATTGATAAGGTGAGAATATATAAATCATATCAAATAAGGTTTGGTAGGCCATACAAAATGAGACATTATCAAGCTACTATTACTCAATGATAACTATCAACTTAGGGAGAAGAACTTAAAGAACCCTCTAGAATAAATGCAACAATAAAAACAAAACCAAATGCTATTATACTAGGGAAAACCCACTCGAGTACCATTTGTATCACACAAAAGAAATCTCAAACTCTAACTTATGGGGAAAAAAGAACCTTGCAAGATAAGAAAAACACATAATAGAAAGAAGAATTTTTTTTGTTGATGTAAGATTATTGATGAATTAGGGACACTTCTATATCAAACATCCATTGTAGGAAATGTTGGAGCAACAAATAATGAATGCAATATTCAAACTACCATGAAATGAATCAAGAACAATGTAAAATTCAAATAACTATCATAGAATGTGTACACTACAATGATCAGGCCTTGCATATATAGGCAAGGATGAGAAGGTGAGAAGGTAGGAGTGAAACTTTGACTACCCTTCCAAAGGTAGGACACTTGTGAGTTCAATTGAAAAGTGGGTGAGCAAGTGTCACTAGGTATCTCAAGTCACAAGGACACATGTCTCAATGCTATGAAGTGAGATAAAAAGAAAAAAGAAGCCTAAGTAAAATTAAGCTAGGTGTGAATAGGTCAATCCTAGATAGGTGATTAGCTAACCAAGTAGATAAAGACACTATTTACACTAACACCCCCCTTAAGTGCAACATAGGGAGTAATGTATGCAATAATGATGAGTCTCAATTACGAGGCCATGTTAGGTGCTCATGTATAAATTAAAAGTCTCTCACAAACGAAGTAAAGGAGAAAACATAATGGAAAAAAACTCCTCTCCAAAAAAGAGAACTATATACAAAGGAGGACTCAAAACCCCCAAAGGAAAACTTCATTCACCCCAAGCAACTATCACAATGTAATATAGTGAGGCGATGCCAAAGGTTTAGTGAAGATATCTACAACCTAATCCTCAATACGTAAATACTTTAAGGATAGAACATCATCTTGGATAAGTTATCGAATGAAGTGCATATGAATCTCGATGTTCTTTGTCTATTGATGCTCAACTGGGTTGTGAGATATATGAATGGAACTTTGGTTATCACACAAAAGTATATTAGGATGATCAAGTGGAAGATTGAACTCTATCATAATTTTTTGAAGACATAGTACCTCCTGGCTAGCAAGAACTGCTCCTCGATACTCAACCTCAATATATGATAATGCAATAGTGATTTGCTTCTTGGTGGACCATGCAACTAGACCAGAACCAAGAGAAAAAATAAACCCAGAAGTGGACTTCTGAGAATCAACATCTCTCACCCAATCTGAGTCAGTTTAGCCTACTATATGTGAAGCCCCTGGTGTGTATTGAATTTCAAAATGATGGTGTTGCTAATGTACCTCAAAATATGCCCCGCTACCTTCCAATGAATCTCATGAGGGTCATGTGAAAAATGAGAGACAAGCACAACCACAAAGGCAATATCTAGACGTGTGTGTGTCAAATACAAAAGCTTGTCAACTATCTATCTATACAAAGTAGTGCCAACATTAGCTGTGGTGCAAGTGGTAGTCAAAAGTGACATCAAACTAAAATGGTGTAGGTGCAGGCTTAAAATCACTCACATGAAATCGATGAAGAAATTCAATGGTGTACTTCTACTGATATATGGAAATCCCTCAGTAGACTGAAGAACTTGAAGACCAAGGAAGAAATACAAAAGACCAAGATTTTTCATGTCAAAGTGTGCCATCAAACCATGTTGAATATCTTGAATCATGGATGAGGAACTACTAGTGAGGATCAATTCATCAACATATAAGACTACTATCAAGAATTCATCTCCATGTCTTTGAATGTTAACTGTGTGATCTGAGTGGCAATGAGTGAAACCAGATGCAAGCAAGAAACCATCTATCTTCTCATACCAAGCCCTAGGGGCTTGCTTGAGACCATATAAATAATGACGTAACTTGCAAACAAGACAAGAGTCTTGGAAAAAACTTGGAGGTTTCTCCATATAGATCTCCTTATGAAGATCACAATGTAGAAAAGCACTCTTTACATCCATCTAAAAAATTGGTCATCTCATTGATGCAACAATAGAAAGAACAAGGTGAATTGAATCCATCTTGGCTACAAGGGAAAATAGCTTAGAGTATTTAATATCCTCAACATGTGAATAACCCTTAGCCAAAAGATATTCCTTGCATCTCTCAATAGAACAATCATCTACATATTTGGTGCGATGCACCTACTTGCACCAAACCAACTTTCTTCCCTTAGGAAGATTAACTAAATCCCATGTATTATTCTTCATCAATGAAAATGCTCCTCTACCATAACATTGTCTTGATCTAGAATACCGAAAGCCTCTAAAAAACTATGGATCTAGAGATATAGCATGACTTAATAGACTAGTGTCAAAATTCTATGAACAAGTGTGTCTAGAGGATGTAGGATCACTTGTTAAAGAACCATCCTCCACAACACCTCTATCCCACTTGGGAAAAACACGAGTGGTAGGAGGTGGTGGTGGTGGTGGTGGTGGTGGATCAATACAATCATCTAAAATATCCTCAAGTACTAAGGTATCATCATGAGATGACAAAGGCAGAGTAGGTAGTGAGGAAGAAGAAGATAGTGGAGGATATGTCTTTGTGAAAGACTCATCAAATTGGACATCTCTATGAAAGTGGACATCCCCAGTGATAGGTGTTAGAGTTATCATGCATTAGCTAATAATTAATTAACCTTTAACTAATTATTAGTCTAATTTATTATCATGCACTTAAGATAAACTTAGGAGTTCTTTATTAAGTTAACTAAGTGTTTTTCTATGTTAACTAAAGTGAGCTATTATTAGATCATTGTCTCATTGCATGTGATGTTGACACTGTTCATGATCTAATCCCTTTACAATTTAGCATTGCCCCTATATAGCACTCAACCCTCATTGTATTATCTCTCTTCTACTCTCTCGAGATTTCATGCCTTTGATAGAACTCTCAACCTTTGAGGACTCTTGTTTTCCTTTAAGATTCTTGAGGTTCATCCTTGTAGCTTTTTCTTGTTGAGGAATATAGCAATTTTTTGTTTGCAGATCTCTTGCATGGAAGGTGTCTTTGTTCATTGTTTGATCCTGTGGCTCGTGTTTTTCACAATTCTAACATGGTATCAGATCTAGGTTGAGATTCCTCAAAGGTTGAGAGTTTAAGAGATCATTTTGTAGCTTTTTCTTGTTGAGGAATATAGTGATTCTTTGTTTGTAGATCTCTTGCGTGGAAGGTGTCTTTGTTCGTTGTTTGATCTCGTGGCTCGTGTTTTTCACAATTCTGATAATAGGGTCAAATAATCTATAGGTTGTCACATCCTCACAACAACCAATAAATATGTACTATTGACTCTTCCTCTCCATTGCCTTATGTTGACCATTAGATATGAATTCCCAAGCTTTACTACCAAATACTTTGAAGAAGGAAACATCAAGCTTGATTCTAGACCAAGCCTCCTCTAGAGTGAAATTTTGAACTGTCTAGTGGGGAGTGCAGTTCTGAATATGGTTGGCACAATTGATAGCTTCAACCCAAAATGATTGGGTCATAGACCTAGACTAAAGCATATAATTTTCCATCTCCTTTAATGATATGTTCTTTCTTTTAAAAACACTATTTTTTTGAGGAGTGTAGGGAACTTAATACTAATGTTGAATGCCATGCTCAACACAATACTCCATAAAAGCCTAGTTCACAATTCCCCCCATCATCTATGTGAATTTGTCAAATAAAAGAACCTGATTTCTTCTCCACAAAAACCTTAAAGGTCCTGCAAGTGTGGAAGACACCACTTTTTTACTTAAGAAAGTACACCCAAGTGTGATGAGAGTAGTCATCAATGAAAGTCAATACATACTTGGCTCTTGAAAATGATGAAGTTGGAAAGGATATGAGGTCACTATGAACCAACTAAACTAAGGTAGCAGCACGAAGGGCCTTGCCCTTTGGAAAGGGTTCTTGATGATGTTTTCTAAGTATACAACCTCAAAAAACTCCCTATGTGCAAGATACCTTAGGGAGTCCAAGTACCATATTCTTAGTACTCAACTACTGAAGATACTTGTAATTTAGGTGTCCAAACCTCTCATGTCAAATTATGCTCAAAGAATCAACATGGGCAATATGTGATGATCCCCAAGATGACTTGAAACCATGAAAACTATACAATTGAGACCCATGATTTGATCTACCTGATGCAAAAATCTTCTATGGATGGTGTAGTTGTCGAATAACTACATCATGTGGTGAAAACTCAGCTACCTTTCCATTACTAGTATGACAAATCTGGTAAATTGAAAGGAAATTAGTTGAAATATCAAGAACATAGAGAACATCCTTAATGCTACCCTATTTCAATTGTACTATACCAGACCCCATAACTAGAATTTGTGAAGAGTTTCCACTAAAAGATGAGAAGTAGTGATGTCAAAAATAGATGCTAGAAGATCCTGTGAGTGATTCATGTGGTGTGAGCCTCTTGAGTCAACTATCCAACTGTCCTCAAGGATGAATCCAAACCTCTAGTTGTAAGGGTGTATCCCTTAGTAGGTTTGGGAAGATCAATGTTGTGTCTTTGCATGACCTCTTCCAAAGTTGCAATCCTCTTATGACAAACTTTGCTCTCATGATTTTGTAATCCAAAAAAAGTAAAATGAAGTTTCTTTTTATATTTGTAAGTCTTCTTTTTTTATTATGTAGATGATGTGGCTTTTGTGTCGAGTGAATTCTTCTACTTAGATGATGGCTCATTTTTTAAGTTGATTATGCCTTAGGTTTATTAGAAGGATTATTTCCTTAGATGATTGGACAGCGAGTGCCTGACTTTTTGAAGAGGTGATAGCATCCATAGAGATTAGTTTAGATTGTTCTTTTGTAAGTTCATCACAAAATTGTTCAAAAGATGACATTACATGTGTTATTGATATCAAGTTTCCACAATCCATAATGTTCCTCAACAAGTTTTCTGGATTTGATTGTGTGAGAATTTTTACATCAAAAACTTGTTGAAATCTAGAAAACTTGTTGAAATTACGTGTTATTCTAAGAGCATCCATGGTAGAGTAAAACGAAGAAACAAATATCTAATAAGGACCTCATAACTTCAACAAAATCAAGAACACACAATGTTTATATGTTTTAGTTTTACCACAACCTTGAAGTCTAGAAAGCAAAGACTTAAATTGAACCAAGAAATCTTCAATAAAAGAGAAGGCATCTAGAGACAATATTGTTAATTCAACATCTAATTGGAGAACCTTGAATTCATCAACTTTACCAAAGAGATCTTCAAATTTATCCCACATTTGCTTAGGAGTTGTACAACTAGAAATGTGAAATTGCAAGTTATCAAAAATAAGATGTATTTGTAAGTGTGGAATAAGTAATGAGTAAAATAACACTTCTTCATAAGACATTATATCAAAGATTCAAGAGCAATTAGACTAATTTAAAGCAAGAATCTACTAAAAGCATCATATTGTTCTCTATCTCTAAAAATTTATTAAGTCATGAGGCTCTCAGATTTGGTAAGCATGGTGACTATTAAAATGCCAATCTAGAGAATGAGATGTTGCTAAATGAAATGATGTAATCCTATATGATGATTGCTAGATGATAAAAGGAAGCTACTATAATCCAAATTGACATGAAATCCGATAAAAGAAGCTATACAGTAAAACTAAGATGCAACCATGATTATGATTCTATTGATACTATGATTGCTATTGCTAAATGCTATTTGCTCAAATGCCTGGATGCTTGATTGCTTGAATTCTATTCTTGCAGAGTAAGATTGCACAAAGTTCAGATTCAGGATCCTTTTTCCTATAGAATGAGGCTGTATTTATTGATTCACGGCAACAATTTTGTGAAGGGGCAGCACAACAAAGGCCTGGATTTAATTTGAAGAATTGAATGGTGAGAGATGAAGAAGCTTGAGTTGATAAAGGGAATGGTTTCTCCCCATGAAAACATCAGGCCAAATGATAGGAAGAAACAGAAGAAGGAAATTGAGAGATTGATTCCAATTTGCCTCCAATTTGTCTCCAAAGCTTTCCCATGAAATGTCAGTTGAATTAAATTGGATATTTGACATCTAATTTGGTAGGTGAGTGAATAGAGGAAATTTTCCTTTATGCATTTATTTGAATATTTTGATTTATTCAAATTAGCAAAAGAGAATAAATAATTTAATAAAATAAACTATAGAATTTGTTTATTAAGTAAATATAGAAGGGATATGATAATTAAACAATAAAGTATTTAACCTTGTTTAATTAATTAAGATTGAAGAATGTGATAATTAAATAACACAAACTATTGAAGTTGTATATTTAATTAAAATTGAAGAATAGGAGAATGAACTATAAATAAATATTTCTATTTATTTATTAAGTAGATGAATTTAATTATGATAATTAAATAAAACAAAGTGAAATTCGTTTATTTAATTAAGATGAAAATAATAGAATAAAGATTGAAGAATATAAGATGAACTATATAAATAAATATTTCTATTTATTTAATAGTAGATGAAATAAAGGTTAATTAATCAAATAAATCATATTTAATTAATTATATTCTCCAGACCATTTTTAAGTGTATACATTTTTCCCCTCTTTGAAGTGATGTGTTTACTCGTTGCTTCAAAGAAAATTTTGCTACTGCTGCTAGTATCAATGAAAACATTTCAGTATGCCCCAAACATTGATTTTCAGGTGATGATGAATATATGCCCCCTCAGGAGATAAATTATTTATTTTTTACTTTTTTGAATTTTTCGGATTTTGCAAATTTTTTATGATTTTCTAATGATTTGATGATGATTTGGTGGTGAAATAATTTATCTCCCGATAAAGAATACTAATTCTGCTAGTTGATTAAATGTTGCCCTGCTTTGCCTCCTTGTGTTTGATGATTTTCGATTGTCAGCCTTTGATTTGATATTGATTGTTGATCCTGATAGATTAGAAGACTATTGATCTCATGATAGGTGAGATTCAATGATTGATTGATTGATTGACCTCATGATAGGCGAGGATCAATGATAGATTGATGATTGACCTCATGATAGGCGAGGACCAATGATAGATTGATGATTGACCTCATGATAGGCGAGGATCAATAATAGATTGATGTTTGACCTCACGATAGGTGAGGTTCGTTTATAGATAAACGTTTGATTGACCTCATGATAGGCGAGGATCAATAATAGATTGGTGTTTGACCTCATGATAGGTGAGGTTCAATGATAGTCGCTCACGATATTTGATCAAAGTATCACCGGATCCGATTAGATTGATAGGCTAATTGATTTTTGATTGATTGATAATATTGTTGATTTGCAATATCTTATGATCATAGGAGGATTTTAGAGCTCTTCCCAAAGACGTGGGACATGATTCTGCATTTGGTGCAGGTTGATATAGATATCATCAGTTGATGTGGTTTATCAGCTTTGATTGATATGCCCTAGTATAGGATTGATTAATATACTGAAACTTGAAGATGTACTGATACTTGATGTATACACTTATTTAGTCAGAGATTTTATGATTGTTGCCACTTTGTTGATGTATCTCTCCATGTTTGGATATCATTGTACACTTGACATTATTATTTTAAGGTTTATATGATATGTAGCTGACTATTGATCTATATGGTGTCGATATGTGTTTATGATGGATGCATTTTATTTCTGTGTTTATGCTATGTGATATTCTATATGATGGTTTTTTTTATATGCTATGGATGCAAATGATGAAACATGATAATGCGCGATGATTTATGATGTTAAAATGTGATTATATGAATAATTATGATGTATGGATGCATGATGTGCATTGTATGACAATGGATATATGTAAATGATATGGTAATGTAACTATATGCATGATTTTGGATGTGTTGTTCTTAATGATATATAATATAATGATTATGAAATATGATGCATTTTTTTTTTTGGGTATTTTAAATGCATATAGATGATATAATAAATGGATGAATGAATGATTTATATGATGGCATTTCTAAAGTGAGATTTATGATATGATAATGTTAATGAAAATGCAATTTGTAGTTGATTTGTTTTTTATTTTCTCTATGCAATTTAGATGATGTGATGATAAATGAAGAATATGACATGATTAATGCAAATGATTTGATCCAATGTATGAATGATAAAATGTATAATAATGCAATGAAAATGAATATGTAACTATATGATAATGATGATGTTTTTGTTAATGTCAAGTATACTCAATCTATTACATGAGAAAAGATGATATCGTTTTGAATTGGTTACCCTTCTATGTAACAAATACTTTGCAAATGTAAAACTAACATGAATGCAATCTCATTTTACCATGCAAATCTATATGCAAAAATTGGCATCTTAACAGTACATTTGTTGTGCTTTGTATCATCATAGAGTTTTAAAATGTTGAAAGTGAGTACAAGCATCGATGGTATAATTTAGATCATGATGACCTGAGTACTACTTTCATGATTTTTGATATTGCAAGTTAACACAAGCATCTAGGTATAATTAAACCAAGATGACCTAAGCATTTCTTGCGTAAACAAACAAGAGTTAATCATTTTACTATGTGAATTTGGAATTTCATTAGTGATACTTTGTAGAGCACGTCTTGCGACAATTCATTCAATAATAATGACCAATTCACAAACAACAGACAAAGAAAATACCATTATCCCTCCTAGCTTCTCTAGTTCAATACATCATCGAGGAGCTCCAAAGAAATGATAACAAAGATCAAAGTACAACACATTCAACCCCTACTTAAATTATTTCAACCATTATTCAAATTAGATCATCCATTTTGATATTGATATTAATGTTTGATTCAGATGGTTAATGGAATGGTTTCGATGTTTGTTGTATGTTCAATGTCGGATCTTCCTATGATCATTAGGTTGGTTGTGTTTGTCATACTACTGTTTTTCCATTTGATTAAGCTCAAAGTTTATTTCCCCCAATGAGTTCAGGATTTTTCCCCCAAGCTAGGGTGAGACACAACCGCATTGCCAAGCTATGTACATGAGGTTTCCTTGCACTTTTTTAGATTTTGTGATTTTTTTTGTATTTTTCTGACGTTTTCATTTTTTTTTTGGTATTTTTCTCTTCTTTTTTGTGGTTTTTTCTGATTTTTAATTTTTTTGGATTTTGAAGCTCTTTTTTTTTCAATAAAAGGATTTTTTGATTTATTTATTTTTTGGATTTTGCATTTATTTTTCTTTTCTTTTTTCAAGATATTTAAGATGAAATGGGATGATATGAATGATTGAAGGAACAACATTCCCCACAATAGGGGTAATGCAACCATGGATAAATGATAGATCAAAATGAAAGATTCGCTGCAAAACATGTCATAGAAGCAACATATCTCTTGCCGAAAGATGATAATGGTTGATTGATTAAGATGCCAGGAATGATTGATTTCATAAGGCATGGTGATGATAAGTACTTAGGATCACTGATTCCCCTAAGCACGATAAGATTGATGATTGTTGATGATTGATTGAAAAAAGTTATGAGGATTGGATAATATTTTATAGCTAGGCTCAAATATGATTTGCATGATAAGATTCAAGGTTGCAAAGGGACATGGTGATATGGATTTTGATAAGCTAGGAGATATGGAATGGAAGAAAGCAAGGATAAAAATAATGAATGGTGATGATCAAGATGAACTAAATAAGATACAAACACAAGGCCCAAGTATGTTGCCCCTATTCCTCATCAAGACCAAGGAAAGGAAGAAAGGATGTATTTAGTAAGAATGATGGAATATGGATAAGATGAAAGATATGGTATGGAAGATATGGATAAAGTGTATAGGATAAGATATATGATGTTCAAGAAGATCCTTAACCTTATCAAGATCAAAGGTGGAAATGTAAGGAATGAGCATAGAAAGGATAATGACCATGATTGATAAGATGGACGAAACTTGTCCCTAAGTGTAGAGTGCAAGAGGAATATGGAAGATAGGATATGGATGATAGGGAAATGGAGGAAGGACTTAAGCATCAAGTTTCACAACCAAATATCCCTCTAATAAACCATGGCAATGGGAATCAAACTCCTAAATGTTGGAAGATTAATGATATGATGGAAGAATCTAATGACTTATGCAAAGGTTTGGATTAAAGGAGAATGATGGGGGATGAATGTTGTATAATGGATAGGAGGTTGGAAGGCCTGTTGATGGATAGATGGAAAGGATGGCAAGATCAACGTTGGCACACACCTTGAAGGGTGGTGGAGTGATGGAGGAAAAATGGATTGGGAAGGTGATAGATTATTAGATAGAAAATTGAAGGAAGCTTTTGGATTAGCAAATTTGGATGCCAATTTAAATTTTATTGCTTCTATCAGACTTTTAGGAATCCACATGACTTTTGACTTTGATTTTTTCTTTGTGGGCCTTTGTGGCCTTTGATATTTTTCTTTTTGATTTATGGACCTTTGTGGTCTTTGAAAATTGCCTTTTTGCTTTGATGGGCCTTTGTGGTCTTTTATATTTTTCCTTTGATTTTGGATCAAATTTTCTTTTATTTTTGCATGTCTCTTCAAGGAGACATGTTGATCCTTTGATACATGTGGATTTTGATATAGAATCTTTTGATATTTGGCACCCAAATTGCTTCCAAGAGCAATGGTAGGGGTGGATTGAGATGAATGATATGGGGGTATTATGGATGAGTTAATGTGGGTAGAATTTTGAAAGGGAATCAAGGATGTGTGCCTTTGTTGTTCTTGAGAAATAGGATATGGACCTAGGATAGAGGGAAGGTTTGATGGACCAGGATGAGGACCTAGGATAGATGGAATGTTTGATGAGCTAGAATGAGGACCTAGGATAGATGGAAGGTTTGATGAACTAGGACACGTAGGAATATAATCAAGGCCATGGTGATATTCAATTCTTTGAACAGAAAGGGGTTCTAGGATACCTTGTTCATGAAGGCCTAATCCTTTTCCTTTGTAATTCATACTTTGACATATACGTTTACCAATGGGATATGTATTGTTTATGAAACAATATGCGAGTCCATTTTTGGGGAGGATATGATATGGATGAGGATAGGTGTTGGAAGTAAACCGGAATGGATAAAGGTGGAGGATCCCAATTTATAGGTGTGGGGTTCATGGATAGCTTGAATAGGTGTGATAGGGTCTTGACATGGGGATGATGGGGTGTTTTGATCTTGACTTGGAAAAGGATTATGAAGTGGTATGAAAGGCATATCTTGATCTTGATGAGGAAGGGAATCATGAGATTTTGTAGAAAGCATGTCTTGATCATTAGTTGGTAAGACAAGATTAGATAGGATTGAAGAACTATCATGCTCTTGTGATGCAATAGAATCATGAGATGGTATGGATTGATTAGATGGTGTGGAAGAAGAACTTGGAAGGATGCTTGTCTCTTGAGATGGAAGGGAATTATTTTGGATGAAAAGTGAAAGGAGGGGATCATCATAAGATTCTTGAGAAATGGGATCTTGATCAAAGATTGGAAGAATTTGTGGAATTTTGATATCATGGGATGGAGTGAAAAGAATATTTTGATCTTGATGTGTAGGGGAGTCTATGCTAGCATTCTTTGGATTGAGAGATTGACATGAATCATTAGATGTTGAAGATATAATAGAAGAGGATGATTGGATGGAATTGTTAACTTGAGTGAAAGAATCTTGAGGGTGGATGGAGATAAATGCATGACATGATAGGATTGCTCAATATCATTTGTGTTTGAGGACTTAGATTTGGGCTCATTGAACTTTTGTAAAAATTCAAAGACATTGAACTTGGATGATGTAGTTTTTGGTGAAGAAGGTCTCATGTTCATTGTTTGGTCAAGAAGATATGGGTAGATGTCTGGCAGCAAATATCTTTCTGTGGTTTCTCTTTGTATGTCTTAGAATTGTTGTTGAAGGTTTTCCATCTGCTGAGTTAAAGCATTCAATTGATCCTCATCTATTTCAGCCATGGTGGTTTGAGTTTCAATTTCCTGTTCTTTGGATTTTTAGTCTTCATGACCTTGTTAAAATGGACATACGAACGTTATTGTTTTCAATAAAATTTTGATCTTAGTTTGGTATAGTGTCAAGGATATTAACTCAATTCAAATACAATGATAGATTCTATTGATTAGACTAAGTTGATAAGTTTGATTATACGGTTTCATTTCTTTGATTTAGGATGACTGATCCTGAAACTTAACTTACTAATCAAATGTGTTTGATTGAGACACTTTTGGATGGTAGATCTTCGTTTGATTTGAAAAAAAACAATTTTAAAGTCCAATTTATGCAAGTTTAAGACTCTGTTTTGAAAGTTTATGTTCTGATAAAAATACAATTTTTGATGTTAACTGTCTGACAAGGGTTTCCAATAGCTTTCTATTTTCTTGTTTTCTTTGTGTTTTTCAAGATGATCTTATTTGAATTATTGTTTTGAAAACATAGCAAGCATTTGTAAAATAGTTGTTTTTAAGTCACAGAATCTAAACAATAAGTGTATGTTCAAGAATCAAACATGATCCTCCTTGATTTCCACTGGTTTTTTACAAAGAAATACACTTCAAGCAAACTCACTCTTAAGGTCAAAAAGGTTCATCGTTATACTCAACAAGCCACATCTTAAAATTGCGTTGACTCACACAGCCGTGTCACCCCCTAGAGGACGCTTGTGTTTTTGTCTTTTTCAGGCGCATACTCAAAGTTAGATTTCTCAATCCCTTGAGCAAACGGTCCTTGGCAATTATATGGTGAGTGTCTTGGGCGCAGATTCTTCCCTCCCCTTGCACCGTGAGTATTACAATGTTTGGTTATTGACACAGTTGGATTCTACACTATGGTTCATAAATAGGGTTTCCGTTCGAAGTGACAAATGATAAACTCTCTCAGGAGACCTCCCAATCTTTAGAACAAAATTTTTGGGCATGGTTATATTGTACACTTCCAGTAAACGTGGGTTTCCCTAGATTTACTTTTATTTTATAGTAGGTTGGAAAACCTGGCTTTGGTTGTTCCCACTCAGGTCGTTCTCATAGGGTGAGTACTTTTTCCCACTACAGCAGGCCTTCTAAAGGATTTAACAAGGCATAAAGTGCATGAAATCAAAAGATGAGTTTGACATTTTGATCACCCGGTTAAGGGGAGAGCATAGGCCTATCACCTCACAATCACAGTAAACAATGTTCAATTTTAAAGCCCAAATAATAGTTTGCTATTCTACGTGAAGATATTGCTTCACAAAAGACATGATGTTCACTTTAACTGAGATAGTAATGTATGATGACTACCCTAGGGTTGGTGTATTTTAATCCAAATGACTACCCTAGGATTGGTTCATTTTAATCCAAATGGCTACCCTAGAATTGGTTCATTTTAATCCAAATCCAAAAACTAGTGAGTTTCTAATGTTCTTTTTAACCAACTTTGACAAAGCTTGTGTAGATGGTTAATTTTAAGCCCAAAGTAATGCTAGTTGGTCCTAAAGCATGAATGAAAAATAACATATGATGGGTTATTTTCCCATGAGTGTTTGGAAACACTATTACAATGGATATCAAATATTTTTTTCTTTCACTTCAATGCTCCATGTTCCTCTTAAACCCTGCAATAAATACTCAAAATGTTAGATGAGATCAAGAAATAAGAAGATATAAGGGTTAGATGAATGATTAAGTATAAAAACCCTAAAACTTAGACCAAGTTACAATGTGATTTGACTTTAAATGTAAAATTGAAACTTTTAACTTTACAAAAAGTGAGAAATACCTACACCATTGCATAGCTTACGAAATTTTACCCCATTTCAAAAAAAATATTTCGAAAAAGACCTACGTATGACCAAGATATGGCCATTTTAAGATTGACTATCAAAGCGCTAAAACAGAGGTCAGAAGCGCTAATTTATTAAAAGTGTTAAAATAGAGGTCAAAAGCACTACATAATTTATTAGAAGCGCTACTTCATTAAAAGCGCTAAAATAGAGGTCATAAGCGCTTTTAATTTTTGGTGGATGCGCTAAAACAGTCAGAAGCGCTAAAACTTTCGATGGATGCACTGAAACAGTCAGAAGCGCTAAAAATTTCAATGGATGCGCTGAAACAGTTAGAAGCGCTAAAAATTTCATTAGAAGCACTACAAATCCCTCGGTCGCGCTAAAAGAACACGCCAAAATCCTGTACGAACACTTCAGAAAAATTGTTAAAATATGGGGTTAGAGCCCCACGGTGGGCGCCAAAATATAAGTGTGGAATAAGTAATAAGTAAAATAACACTTCTTAATAAGACATTATATCAAAGATTCAAGAGCAATTAGACTAATTTAAAGCAAAAATCTACTGAAAGCGTCATATTGTTCTCTATCTTTAAAGATTTATTAAGTCACAGAGCTTTCAGATTTGGTAAGAATAGTGACTGTTAAAATGTCAATCTAGAGAATGAGATGCTACTAAATGAAATGATGTAATCCTATATGATGATTACTAGATGATAAAAGGAAGCTACTGTAATCTAAATTGACATGAAATCTAATAAAAGAAGCTATAGTAAAACTAAGATGCAACCATGATTATGATTCTACTGATGCTATGATTGCTATTGCTAAATGTTATTTGCTCAAATGCTTGGATGCTTTGATTGCTTGAATACTATTCTTGCAGAGTAAGATTGCACAAAGTTCAGATTCAGGATCCTTTTTCTTGTAGAATGAGGTTGTATTTATAGATTCATGGTAGCAATTTTGTGAAGGGGTGGCACAACAAAGGTCTGGATTCAATCTGAAGAATTGAAAGGTGAGAGATGAAGAAGCTTGAGCTGATGAAGGGAATGGTTTCTCCCCATGAAAACATCAGGCCAAATGATAGGAAGAAACAGAGGACGGAAATTGAGATATTAATTCCAATTTGTTTCCAATTTGTCTCCAAAGCTTTCCCGTGAAATGCCAATTGAATTAAATTGGATATTTGATGTCTAATTTGGTAGGTGAGTGAATAGAGGAAATTTGCCTTTATGCCTTTATTTGAATATTTTGATTTATTCAAATTAGCAAAAGAGAATAAATAATTTAATAAAATAAACTATAAAATTTGTTTATTAAATAAATATAGAAGAGATATGATAATTAAACAATAAAGTATTTAACCTTTTTTAATTAATTAAGATTGAATAATGTGATAATTAAATAACACAAACTATTGAAGTTGTATATTTAATTAAAATTGAAGAATAGGAGAATGAACTATAAATAAATATTTCTATTTATTTATTAAGTAGATGAATTTAATTATGATAATTAAATAAAACAAAGTGAAATTTGTTTATTTAATTAAGATGAAAATAATAGAATAGAGATTGAAGAATTTAAGATGAACTATATAAATAAATATTTCTATTTATTTAATAGTAAATGAAATAAAGGTTAATTAATCAAATAAATCATATTTAATTAATTATATTCTCCAGACCATTTTTAGGTGTATACAGTATTATTCCCATTGCTTCATCTAACTTGTTTCGATAAGTGAATTGTTCAAACTCCCTAGTAAATTGAATTTGTTGTCTCTTAACCATTTGCCATAATCCTTTAGATTGAAGTAATTGTTGTACTTTGACTTTCCATGTGTGGAAATTATGTGGAGTTAACAAGTTGATTTTAGGATCCATTATGCATCCATAGTTGTACTATATCTAATTGTAGACCCGCCCCTTGCACCCCAAAAAGATGCAAAACCAGAATTACAATCTTGTGTCAAGTTTGGAAGTCAAATCATCAATTTATAACTCATGGAGATTTTTACAAATAGTGAAAAATAGGCTTTCCAAAACTTAAATTGATTACAAATATGGAATCTTTACTAAATTTTGATGAATTTCATAAAAGAGTTTATCAATTTTTGACAAAAGGGGTGAAAGTAATGCCTCGTCGAAAATTGCACAAATTATACTGATTTTCAGAAGATAAATACAAGTTTAAAAAATACAATTTTAAAATTGTCTCAACGTCAAAACATCGATAGTGGAACTAGCTTCCCATCAACTATTCACACTTGAAAAAAGACCCCTCGCCCTGTCCCCCCCACCGCAACTCCTCCTCCCCTTGCGACCCCCGCTCCACCCCATTTGAAAGTTACACCAAAAAAGAAAAAGAAAGGTTTGTTTATCGAAGTTATGGCATAAATAAAAATGAAAGCATTAATTGAGATAAAACCTCTAATGGTTATAGCAATTGCACCTTTTGACTATAATGTTACATAAAGGTGCCTTTACAACAATAATGTTATTCTAACATTAAATGTAACTAAAAAATTATCAAGATCGAGAGGTTTGACCCGGTTCTGTGGTGAGAAGAGGTTGTTGGAAGAACAAAGGAAGAAGTTGGAATCCTTTTGAGGAGCCGCCTGTGAAAAAGATGTCGATGACCAGTTCAATGGGTGATGAGGAGAGTTGCCATAAGAACGTGGCAATTAACAATCAACATCTGGCCGTAGAACTAAACCTTGGCATTACACCTGTGATGAAGTCTAAGCAGGTCGTGGGCAGCTTTGATGTAGCAGAAAATGGAGTTGTGGGGGGCTAGCATGGAGATCGCACCTGTGCCTCACAGATTTGAAATGGGCAATGTGTCAATTTTTTTTTTGCTAATTTTGCGAGTAGTCTATAAATTCCTGCAAATTACAATTGTCTACCCAATGGGAAGATGGGCAGAGGGCAAATGGGCCCTCTACTAAAAAAAATTATCCTTTTACAACTTTTCGAAAAATAGGCAGAGGCTAAAAAGATGCAAAAAAAAAATGAAAATTATTGAAATTGACAAAATGAAAGGTATCTTTTCATTGCCTGAGACTTCTGAATGTGATAGCACTATCCGTTTGGCTCCACGATGATTCGTTGATAGGATTGAAAACTTGATTCACCAAAAATTTGAGAATGAACTTACAATTCAATGCTATGATACCATGTTGGAGCAGCAAATAATGAATGCAATATTCAAACTACCATGAAATACATTGATTCTTATAAAGGCTCCATTGTATCCCCATGCCTTCCTAAGTCTATTGGACCTCACTAACTATATTACCTACATTTGTAAACCTCCTAATTTGAGAAACCCTTTTGGGAAAAAACCTAACAAAAACAACATGCATACTTTATTAACTCAACCATTCACATTACAATAAGATGTTTGAGTCTTTATAAGCATGTCATTATAGGGAATTGTTAAATGGTAATACAATACAATGGATATTAACCATGGTTCAAAAAACCACATATAACGGTCTGAAAAACTTTCACTCACACAATCTTGCATATTTCGTAGATGAGGTGCAACTTCAATCCACACTAGGTATGGTCGGGTGTAGAGCATGCTAAGAACATATCCAACAAAAATTGTATAGAACGTATCGTGGAGGGCCGAAGTGGGAGGAGGAAAGGAACATGGTGGGAAATCATAAGGCAAAAAATTATTATGGAGGATTCTAGCTCAAAGTGGGTAAAAATAAAAAGATAAAAGGTACACATAAAATGAAAGGAAATCATGTAAGGACAAACCTAAGGGGGACAAATGCATATATAGAAAGGTAGTCTTGTAAGTTCAAACCTAAGGAGAATAATGGGACAAATGAAAAGGTATAATGATGTAGATAGAGAATTTAATGTAAAGGAATGATGTAATGAAATCCATGCTCACATAGACCTTAGAATCTCATCATATACATCATGGATGACCTCACAAATCCTCTATTGTAAGTGTTATTTTGTGTTTATTGTCTCCTCATTTGAATCATAATTCTACTCAAAGAATTTATTTTGAATGTCTTCTAGAGGTATAGTAGGAATAGAGTTGGGTTCCACTGATTATCGCTTGGGTGAATTGGCTCACGATGATCTCTATAAGTAAGTATATTGATGTGGAGGCTGGTGCTTTAGTTGAAACCAACAATGTAACTAATATGCATGCCATTCCCCTACATTAGAATGTTTATATAAATCATGCCCCCAATTGTATGGTCTGGATCTCTCAAGAGAGTGTTGGTGTGAAGTTGTAATCTAAACATTTTAGAGATTATGTTGTTGATTCCTTTAAAAACAATAACACTTTATTTTGTAGCATGTTCACAAAAGTGTCAAGGTGTATACATAGGACATGTTAGTGTTCTCTCTTTCTCCAAAATGTTATACAATGCAATCAAGCAGTTTTGTAGTTTTGGAGTGCCTTACAAGTCAAGAGGGAATTTCCATTGATGTAGGAGCATCTAAAGGTGTAAGAGCAATCTTGCATCACCCAGAAAAATGTTTTAGTTTGATTTTTGTTTGGTTTGGTAAATACCCATGAATCTTATTTTCTCCAAAATGTCCTAAGAGGGCTAAATTAGCAAGATCTTTATGTTCAAGAATTTTACATTTGAGCATGTAGGGACATGAAAATTTACCCAAAGCTCCAAAATTGAAAAGTGCACATTATGGGTAAGTTTCGAGCCGAGATTAACCCTGGATGGGAAGATATTAGAGCTTTCAGCTTCTAAAAGTCTTATAAAATTCATGAAGACTGAGTTTTGAGGCTTCAAACGACATTTTCAAGCCTCCAAGTAATTCATTTTTTTTTTAAATAAATTCAATTGGGTGCCCAAATCAAAAGTTATGACTCCCAAAGTTGTACTATATTGAAGAGGGAAGTTAAATATAAAATATTCTTGGAGGCGCCAAAAATCATTTAGGGCATATTTTTGGCATTTCCAAGAGGGTGGAAAAGGGGGGGAAAGAGGTAGGTTGTGAAAAATGAGAGAAGGTAGAAATCAAAATCAATTTGGAAGCTACAAGGAAGCAAAAGGCTCCAAAAGCAAGGGGAATGAAAATGTAATGTGTTACATCCTATTTCATATTTTTGTTATTTAATCAATGCTTTTCAAATAAAGGAATCCATATTTGCATGTGATAAATATGTGTTGTTGTGTGTTGTTTGAGCTAACCCCTATCATCCATTTTCATGCCATTCACAATAAAGGTTATGATCAATGGGAGTTATTTTGGGTTTGATGTGATCATGGTATGGGGGAGTTTGATAGAAATAACTAGGAGTGACGGTGAGAATGCTAGAAAGGAGATTAATAGAGTAGTTTGAGGAATATATGATGAAATGATTAGAGCTATGGTGGATTCCCAATCAAAGGAAACACTATATAGACAACAAGCCATCTTTAGAAGCATTAAAGGACATGTTGATTAAATTGATTTTGCAATAAAAGAATTTTGTTAATTTGTAAATTCTTTATCTTATGAATTCTATGTTCTTTTATTGAGCATATCTCAACAAAAAGGGATCACCTATAGAGGAATTATCATCATAATCTAGAGTAGATGTATCAATGTAACTTAATTCAACAATGGTTTAGTTAGGTTGATTGGAAGGTCTTTCAAAAATGAGTTTCTTGGGTATGGAGGATTGCATCATGATTTCTTTTACAGGTGTGTTATTGTGTGATTGTGGGCAGGGGCTAGGGGTAATTGCTCAATGACATATTTAGGAAGGTTATAAGTTCAAATGTTGTTAAGTTCATCAAGGTCATCATTAGAATCTAGAGACTAGTTTGGTGTGACCATTACAGCCTCTAAGGGATTCACATGATTGTAGCCTCATTAAGTGGAATTAAGAGTTAAGAACCTATATTTTGTATACTCATTGTATTTGGATTTGTTCAAAGCTATATGGGGTCAATGACCTTATGAAGAAATTCCAGCTAGAAATACTTAACACATTGACAAATAGAGGTTGTAATGGCCCTAATATGATGGGTTCATGGGCAACACAAAATGATGTTATCAAAGAACAAAATTGAAAATCATTTACCTTGACTTTCATGGTTTGGTGCGGTTAAGTCATTAGAAGCCAAATGCATCCAAGGAGGTGGTTTTAAGGTGATCAATGTAATGTTTGAAGGTTCTGATAAGAGACAATGCTAGTTGTGAAGGCTCATTTTCACATGGGGATCATTGATTTTCATAATGAGGTAGAGGAATGTATCATTAGATCATAGTAAAAACTTATTAAGATCATTGATTTGATGAAGAATTTGAGGGATAGGGATTGGTCCAAGATTTAGCAATTTGGATGGAAAGCTCCTCGCCTTGTTGCAAAATTATTTTAGGGAAAGTATATAGAGGATCTTGCCCAAGCAAAGGGGGATTAAGCATATTTATCTCAATGGAAGCCTCATAAGATTGTTCCTATGCATGGATGAGGTTCCCATAACTTCACAAAATAGGATTTTTCTAAGAAGGTGGGCTAATTCAACAACAAGATCAAAAGCATTGAGGTTAGGTTGGTCTACAATGGTATTTGGAGGCTTTGAGATCATAATGAGTGGAGAGGAATTGAGAATGTTCTTGAACTCGCTATTTTTTGTCTTGATATTCAATAGTAGATAATGATGGAATTTCATCAAATGCTTCTTAGGTTTCAATTGTGATTTAAAAGTCAAGGATGTTTTTTTGGATATGGGGTAGATTTGACATTCCTATAGGAATGCCAAGGTTCATTTGAGTAGCTCAAGTCAATGCAAGCAATGACACATCACATGCTAAAAATGCTAACTAGTTTCTCATCATGAGGTGTCATTATGGATGAAAGATGATTCTATGACATTAGTTCTTTGTTATTTAGAGTTAGATGGATTTTTGAGAGTGGGATCATTAATGAATTAAGTATAGTTGGGGAGTGGGATATTATAGATTTCTAAGTGGACATTTTATGATCTAATACAACTTTGTGGTTGCTTTGGGTTTCTTTTCTTTTTTTCTGTCCTTAAGGAACTCTTGGTATCTCTCATAAATCATGGCCCATTTTGGTTGAAGTCACTCCCTAGCATGAAAGAGTGACAAAATTTTAAGTCATGATAATTTTAAAGGAATGACCCAATTGGAGTGTCAACAACAAAATATGTTGGTGTTATACCGTAAGGAGAGAGGTTTGGAGGTGTCCATATGATGGAATATGGTGGTGGGGATATATTGTTAAAGACCAATGTTATTTGGAGGCATGTAAGTAACGTTGGTTAAGGGGTAGTGGAGATTGAGGGATAGGTGCAAAAAGGGTTTGTTGGATTTTTGGGTCTATCACATTAATTGTGTGATAATCCAATGAATCATTAGAGTTAGTGACTACAAGGATGGCATGTTTGTTTTTATTCCTAATGAACAATCTAGTAGGCTTATGTTAATGGATTTGCTCATGAGATCCTTGGCATTTGGCCTAGTGTTTTTTTTAGAGTTTTGGGGGAGAGAAAATTGACTTGATAGTAGAGTTGAGGCTTTAAGAGCATACAAAAAAAATTGAATGACAAATAATCATCCATGTTATGCTTAGCTTTGTTAGCTAGATTAATCCATCTAATAAAGTCATTAACAATTTTATGTTTCAAATAATTAGCATTAACAAAATTCCCTAAATCGTGTTGACTAAGTCAATTGTACCTTATTTGATTACATTTCTAGTGGACTCCTTTGCTTGTATGTTACATCTATCCCATCTCATGTACTAGCTATGTATTGTAGCAAAGAAAAATTCTCCTAAATTAAAGGTAACATTATGCAAATGTTTAACCAAATGAGATTAGAACATTCATTTTTTTTAAATGTAATGTATTCCCATCTCATGTACTAGCTATGTATTGTAGCTATGTAAAGCTTTCACAATCCATAACATAAGAGATCAAGATTCATTATAGAGTCTTTTGTAAGTACATCATCCATTCTAAGCTCAACAAGTAAATAAATGATTTGGTCATACCAAAATTGTTGGTCATTGGATGCTGAAGACCAAATATAAAGACTTGTGTTAAAAAGAAAACTAATCTTTTAAAGAAAATGTTATGGATCATTGAATAGGACATTCTTCTTATTAGTTGGTTATTAAATTGAATGTTAAAAAAAAAACTTATATAACTCAAAATGTTTGAATCCTTCCACCCTTCCACCCAACACCATCTAGGAAGCCAAAGCCAACAATATATCTTCCCTATTAGGCACCATGCAAGCAAATGGACTAGATTTGTTGGGTTCCTCTACTTGAACTCCACAAGAGTGCAACCACTATGGTAAGAACTTATGAAAGGTGACTACAGCAATCTCATCCTTATTGTCCAAGATAGTAGGTAGTGTATCTTAGGTAGTGAATCTTCTTGT